>JAODAL010025437.1:0-58645 GCA_025379985.1 Phyllomedusa bahiana | reverse complement strand
CAATGAGCAAGTGTGCAGGAAAGCGAACTAAATACAAAAAACAAAACAATGAGAACCCAGAGCAAGTGTGCAAGAGTGAGCAAAATGGAAGCAAAGTACGTAAAAACATGCCCAAGCGTGCAAAAAAAAAAAAAAAAAAAAGTCTTCAAAATGTAGACTGAAAGTTAACTAAAACAATGAGCAAGTGTGCAGGAAAGCGAGCGAAATACAAAGAACAAACTAAAAACCCGACCAAGCGTGCAGGAGAGGGCGGACAAGATTGCGGTGATAGAGGGGAGCCATGATGTAGCAGTGACTCAGCTTCCAGCAGAGTGGATGTAGCGTGCAGCCTGTAGTTTCAGGGGGCGGTCTGCACCCCCCCGGGGCGCTCTCTGCCCCACAGAGGTGACACTTTTGGGGATCCTCTTGCGTCTTCGTGCACAATCAAACCCACCGACGCCATTGGCAGAGGGTCGGTGCCCGGGCAAGACCGGCTCAGCCGCCTGCTGTAATTACTGACGCAGCCGCCCCGTGCGCTCAGGAGGACGCCACCTCCACATTTTTCTCTTCTTGGTGACCCCCCCAGGACGCGCTGACGTCACCTCGCACCGACGGTGGAGTCCATTACAGGGTCACATATAGAAGCAATTACAGGGTCACATATAGAAGCCATTACAGGGTCACATATAGAAGCCATTACAGGGCCACATATAGAAGCCATTACAGGGCCACATATAGAAGCCATTACAGGGTCACATATAGAAGCCATTACAGGGCCACATATAGAAGCCATTACAGGGTCACATATAGAAGCCATTACAGGGCCCCCCATATGAACCCTTCAGGGCCCCAATATAGAACCATTACAGGGTCACATATAAAGCCATTAAGGGCCCAAAATAGAAGCCATTACAGGGCCACTATAAAGCCCATTTTCAGGGCCAATATGAAACCCTTTCAGGGTCAATTTAAAAAAGCCCTTACAGGGGCACTATGAAACCCTTACAGGGTCACATATAGAAGCCATTACAGGGTCACATATAAACCCCTTACGGGTCACATTAGAACCCTTCAGGGTCACATTTTAGAGTCCCCTTACAGGTGAAAATGAAGCCATTACAGGGTGACATATAGAAGCCATTACAGGTGACATATAGAAGCCATTACAGGGAGTATATAAAAGGCCAGCGAGCCGGCGGCGAGGGCGTGCGCACAGCTCCGCCGCCTGCCCAGGTGCGCAAGCCCCGACCTGCCGAGCGCAGAGACGTCTGGAAGGAACATTCCCACAGAAATTTGTAAATTTTTCATTCAAAAACGTCAACGTAGGGCCCCAGCCCGGCGACACTGCCCCCCCCCGGAGGCGGCCCCCCCCCGAAAGACTCCCGCTCCCCCCGGGGGGCGGCCCCCCCAGCAGGCTCCGCTCCCCCCGGAGGCGGCCCCCCCGACGCAGAGCTCCGCTCCCCCCGGAGGCGGCCCCCCCGACCAGGCTCCCCCCCCCCGGAGGCGGCCCCCCCGACGCAGAGCTCCGCTCCCCCGGAGGCGGCCCCCCCACGCGAGTCCGCCCCCCCGGAGGCGGCCCCCCCCGCAGGCTGCCCCCCCCGGAGGCGCCCCCCCCCGACGCAGAGCTCCGCTCCCCCCGGAGGCGGCCCCCCCGACGCAGAGCTCCGCTCCCCCCGGAGGCGGCCCCCCCGACGCAGAGCTCCGCTCCCCCGGAGGGGGCCCCCCCCGAGCAGAGCCCCGCCCCCCGGAGGGGGGTCCCCCCCGACCAGAGTGCTCCCCCCGGAGGCGGCCCCCCCGACGCAGAGCTCCGCCCCCCCCAGCGGCCCCCCCGACGGGCTCCGCTCCCACAAGGGGGCCCCCCCCGACGCAGAGCTTCGCTCCCCACAGAGGCGGCCCCCCGGCGCAGAGCTCCGCTGCCCACAGAGGCGGCCCCCCGGCGCAGAGCTCCGCTCCCCTGTATCCCCGGACCCTGCAGCCAGACTGCTAGATATATATATATAGTAATGCACAGAGACGTCTGCAAACCACTGAGGTTTACAGCAGGCTGCAGAACTGTCAGACTGTACTCCAGTCACACCCAAAGCTGCACTCACAACTCTGCCACACCCCCCTTACATTCCATAGTACAATATGGAACATCTCCTACAATGCAATACAACAAAGGAATGTGGCCTGCCTTACTTCGCCAGTACTCCAGTCACATCCAAAGCTGCACTCCATTCTGCTACGCCCTTTATAGCTCGACTTTGCTTTGTAGGAGATATTTGACATTGTACAATGGGCTTTAAGCCAGACTGTACCCTGCCATATGTATACTGTACTCCAGTCACATCTAAAGCTGCAATCACAGTTCTGCCACGCCCCCTAATAGCCCATATTACAGGGTGGGACATCTCATACAATGCAATACAACAAAGGAAGAATGTGGCCTGCCTTACATATCCAGTACTCCAGTCACATCCAAAGCTGCACTCACAATTCTGCCACGCCTCTTATAGCTCTTTTTTTTTTTATTTGCTTATTTGCTTTGGAGAGATTTCACACTGTACAATGGGCTATAAGCCAGATTGTACCCTGCCTTACTTCTCTAGTACTCCAGTCACATCCAAAGCTGCAATCACATACCCACCAGTCCATATTGCAATATGGACCATCACGTGCAACTCAATGCAACACAGCAAGGTCCAGCTCTAAACAAGGCTGCAGCCCGCTTTACTCATCCTGTACACTGCTCACATCCAAAGCTGCATTGACAAAGCCCCCCTCCCTTATACTGCGTAGTATACTGTGGAACATCTGCTACAATGCAATGCAACAAAGCAAGGTCCAGCAAGAAGCCAGATTGTACCCTGTCTGACTCATCATGTACTCCAGTCACACCCAAAGCTGCAATCACATCCTGCCATGACCTCATAGTTCATTGTGAAATATTGTACATCTTCTATTATGTAATACTAGAAAGAGGGTTCCAGTGGAAGCCATCACAATAGTAAATGCAGCTTTGTAAGTGACTAGAGCATAAGTATTTGTGAAGTTGCCCATCATTGGGGGCAGGCATGGGGGGCCCCAATCCTGGCACATCTACAGGGCAGGTCTGTCCAGCCGGGTCACTACACCCCCCCGAGCCAGAAACACTGGACGGACACATGAAAAGGTCTATGGGGGTTATATCAGTGCTGGAGCGTTATAAGAGGAGCGGCTGATAATCGTCACATAGAAGGATATTATCAGTGCGGAGCGTTTTTAAGAGGAGCGGCTGATATCAGTCACATAGAAGGTTATATCAGTGGGAGCGGTTTTTAAGAGGAGCCTGATATCAGTCACATAGAAGGTTTATCAGGCTGGAGCGTTATAAGAGGACGGTATAATCAAATAAGGTTATATGGGCTGGGCGTTATAAGAGGAGCGGTGAATCATCACATAGAAATTATATCATTTTGGAGCGTTTAAAAGGAGCGGGATATCTCACAAAAGAAGGGTTATATCATGCTGGGCGTTTAAGAGGGCGGCGATATCAGTCACATAGAAGGTTATACAGTGCTGGAGCGTTATAAAGGGCGGCTATATCAGTCAATAGAAGGTTTTAAAAGTGCTGGGGTTTAAGGGGCGGGAATCGTCACATGGAGGTTATATCGGGGGTGGACGTTATAAGAAAAGGGGGCTGATATCAGCAATAGAAGGTTATATCAGTGCTGGAGCTTTTAAAAGAGGGGGCAGCTGATACATCACATAGAAGGTTTTATCGGGGCTGGAGCTTTTTGGGGCGCTGATACAGTCACATAGAAGGTTTTCAGGCGGAGCGTTATAAGAGGAGCGGCTGTTCGTCACATAGAAGGTTATATCGGGGGAGCGTTATAAGAGGAGGGGGCTGTATCATCCAATAGAAGGTTATATCGTGCTGGACTTATAAGGGAGGGCTGATACAGTCACAAAAAGGGGGTTTATCGGCTGGAGCGTTATAAGGGAGGGCTGATTATCAATAGAAGGTTTATATCGGCGGAGCGTTAAAAAGAGGAGCGGCTGAATCGTCACTATAGGTTATACATGCTGGAGCGTTAAAAAGGGGAGCGGCTAAAATTTCGTCACATAGAAGGATATATCAGTGCGAGCGTTATAAGAGGAGCGGCTGAATCAGTCCATAGAAGGTTATTCAGGGCGGGAGGTTAAAAGAGGAGCGGTGATATCACCCCCATAGAAGGTTATATCAGTGTGGAGCGTTTAAGGGGACGGCTGATATCGTAAAATATAAGGTTAATCAGTGCGGGGACGTTAAAGAGGGCGGTATATCAGTCACAAAAAGGAAATATCGTGTGGAGCGTTATAAGGGGAGGGCTGATATCACCCCAAGAAGGTTAATCCGCCGCGTCGCTCCCCCCTCTGTATAGTGACTAAAAGCAGATGAGTGATATGTTCCCCCCCGCTCCCTGATGTGATGCAGCATTCAGCGCCTGCAGAGCAGGAATCCTCGGGCCGGGGTCACACATGGATCCTGCCCATCAGAGGCGCCGGTGCTCAGTGTTCATCCTCCTCTCGCGCCTATACAGCCTCCAGCAGCAACACATCAGTGCGAGCTCAAAGCCGGCCCCCGCCGCACGGGGCCACACGCGGTTTATATATCCCCGCCTGGCCCAGCTCACACGGCTGAAGAGAAGCTAAAGAGCACGTCCCCTTTAAATTCACAAACAGCTGGGAAGCAGCCATGTCTCCGGTTACATCCAGAGCTGCAGTCAAAAATTCTGCTTGTTGCCTTTGGGAAAAAAAAACTAAGACTCAAGCTGTGACTTATCTGACAACAGGGTGGAGTCTTAGATGGTTCCCCTTAGAAGCAGACAGACTCAAGCTGTGTCTTATCTGACAACAGGGTGGAGTCTTGGTCTGTTTTTGAGCAACAGCTGAGTTTTTTAAAGCGTGGATGTAAATGGAGAAAATGTCGAGGCGGAACAGAAATGGGGCTTAATCCCAAAGGGTTTGCAGGGAGCAGTGCATTGTGGAAGCACAGATGACAATTAAGCCCCACCCTGTTGTCAGTTAGGAGACTGAATAATTGTCATCTGTGCTTCCTTGACTATTCCTCCGGTTACATCCAGAGCTGCAGTCAAAAATTCTGCTTGTTGCTTCTAGAAAAAAAACGAAGACTTAAGTTGTGACTTATCTGACAACAGGGTAGAGTCTTTGATGGTTCCCCTTAGAAGCAGACTAAGACTCCACCCTCTTGTCACATAAGACACAGCTTAAGTCTTACATTATTTCCCCCAAATGCAAAAGTATAAATTTTTGATTGCAGATCTGGATTAAACGTGAGAAAATGTCGAGAAGGAACGGTGAGCCTTAATTCTGAATGGTTTGTGGGGAGCAGTGCATTGTGGAAGTACAGATGATAATTAAGCCCCACCCTGTTGTCATATAGGAGACTGCATAATTGTCATCTGTGCTTCTTTGACTATTCCTCCAGATACATCCAGAGCTGCAGTGGAAAATTCTGCTCATTGCCTTTGTGGAAAAAAAAAAACGAAGACTTAAGCTGTGACTTATCGGACAACAGGGTGGAGTCTTTGATGGTTCCCCTTAGAAGCAGACTAAGACTCCACCCTCTTGTCAGATAAGACACAGCTTAAGTCTTAGATTTTTAAGTGTAGAACTTTTGATTGCAGCTCTGGATGTAACTGGAGAAAATGTCGAGGAGGAACGGTGGGGCATAATCCTGAATGGTTTGCGGGGAGCAATACATTGTGGAAGCACAGATGACAACTAAGCCCCACCCTGTTGTCAGATAGAGATGCATAAAGTCTATCCGTCGCTTCCTTAGACTATTCTCCAGATAACATCCTCAGAGCTGCGTGGAAACTTTGCTCATTGCCTTTGTGGAAAAAAAAAAACGAAGACTTAAGCTGTGACTTATCTGACAACAGGGTGGAGTCTTAGTCTGCTTCTAATGCAACAGCTGGAGTTTTGGGAATGCAGGCTTCCCAGGTTGTATATGGAGGAAAATGTCGAGGCGGCAACAGAATATGGGGGCATTAATCCCTTGGGTTTGCAGGGAGCAGTGCATTGTGGAAGCACAGATGACAATGAAGCAGTCTTCTATCTGACAACAGGGCAGGGCTTAATTGTCATCTGTGCTCGACTATTCCTCCAGTTACATCCAGAGCTGCATTCAAAAATTCAGCCCATGTTTCTTGGAAACAGACTAAGACTTAAGCCCCACCCAAATGTCAGATACGAGACTGCGTAGTTGTCACCTGTGCCTCCTTGACTATTCCTCCAGTTACATCCAGAGCTGCATGTTTCTTGATTAAGCTCCACCCTGTTGTCAGACATGACTGCGCAAGTCTTAATGTGTTCCCAAGGACCCTGAGCTGGACTGGGGAGGGAGGTTTGGGCCCCAGTGACCCGTCCAGCTGCAGACGCCCCGCAGCATTAACCCTCGGCTGACCAGTGTATAGTCGCCCAACAATGGCTGCAAATTCCCGGCAATAGGAAACATGGAGGAAACGACCAAGGGTCCCAGGATTGTGCCTCCTGAAGCACAGCCCCCTGGAGCATCTTCTGGGTACAACACTGAGCAGGGGGATTAACCCTAAGGACCCCCCCCCCACCACCCCCCCCCCCCATCCCCACACCCGCCCCGCCGCCTCCCTCCACCCACCCCCCCCCCCCCCCACCCCCCCCCCCCCCCCCCCCCCCCCCCCCCCCCCACCCCACCCCCCCACCCCCCCACCCTCCCCCCCCCCCCCCCCACTAACGGGTCCTCAGGAGGATCAACCCTTTCAATTTGTTTTTTTTACCAATTGACCACTAGGGAGTTTGATCGCTTGTATACTATTCTGGAAGAGTGATATATTGCAGAACACTGTATAGTAATGGCCCTGCCTATGTATAGGGAACTCCCATAGAACAGAATGGAGAGAACACAGCGCCTCCCACTGTACTGTGGAACTGCCATAGAAAGAATGGAGAGAACACGCGGCTCCCCAGTACTGGGAACTCCCATAGAACGAATATAGAGAACACAGCGCATTACCCTCCCCTGTACTCGCGGAACTCCCATAGAGGGAGAATGGAGAAACACAGCGCTCCTCTGTACTGGGAAACTCCTCCATAAATACAGAATGGAGGAACAGCAGCGTCCCCTCCCTTGTATCTAGGGAACTCTCCTAGAATAGAATGGAGGGAACAACAGCGCTCCCTTGTGTGACTGGGAAACTGCCATAGGAACAGAATGGAGGAGACACACGCTCCTCCTGTAATGGGATACTCCCATAAAAAACAGATATGGAGGACACCATGCTATCACACTGTACTGGGATACTACTTAGTACACGAATGGAGAACACAGACGCTCCCTTTACTGGGAACTCCTCATAGTTGAACAGAACGGAAGAGATAACATGGTGGATCCCCTGTACTGGGAACTCCATAGACGAAATGGAGTGGCACGGCTCCCTGTAAGGGAACTCCATAAAACAGAATGAGAGAGAGAACCACAGCGACTCCCCTGTATAGGAACTCCCACTAGAACAGAATGAGAGAACACAGCGTCTCCCTCTGTTATGGGAAGCTCCGCATAGAACAGATGGAGAAACAGCGATCCCCTGTACTGGGAAGCTCCATAGGAAGAAGAATGGAGAACCCAGCGCTCCCTGTATACTGGGAAACTCACATAGAACAGATACGGAGAAACTCCAAGACGCTTCCACCTGCTACTGGGAACCTCCCATTTAGAACAGATCGGCATGAGAAACACACAGTGCTCCCCTGTATGGGAACTCCAAAAACATGAATGGAGAGAACAACAGCAGCTCCACTGTACTGGGAACTCCGCATAGAAAACAGAATGGAGAGAAACACAGCGCTCCCTGTATGGGAACTCCCATCAGGAGAGATGGAGAACACAGCGCTCCACTGTACTGGGAACTCCATAGAACAGAACGGAGAGAACACAGCGCTCCCTGACTGGGAACTCCTATAGAACAAGAATGTGAGAGAACACAGCGCCTCCCCTCGTACTGGGATATCCCATAGAACAGAATGGAGAACACAGCGCTCCCCTGTACTGGGGAACTTCCCATAGAGCAGACTGGAGAACACAGCGCTCCCGTGTACTGGGAACGCTCCCATTAGAACAGAACGGAGAGAACAAACTAGCGCTCCACTTGTTCCTGGAACTCCAATAGAAACAGAATGGAGAACACCAGCGCTTCCCCTGTACTGGGAACTACAATATAACAGAAATGGTGAGATCACAGCGCTCTGTACTGGGAACTCCCTACTAGAACAGAATGGATGAGACACAGACAGGCGCTCCACTGTATGGGCAAACTCCCATAGAGGAGAATGGATTGAGAACACAGCGGCTCCCCTGTACAGGGAACTCCCATAGAACAGAATGGAGAGAGACACAGTGTACCTGTTCTGGAAACTCCAATAGAGGAAGAAAGGACTACGAGGAAAACAGACGCTCCCTGTACTGGGAACTCCCTTTGAACTCAGAACGGAAGAACACAGCTCTCCTCTGTAACTTGGAACTCCCATAGAGGAGAATGAAGAAAACAGTGCTCCACTGTACTGGGAACTCCATAGTAACAGATATGGAGAAACAGCGCCTCCCCTGTAATGGGAACGCCATAGAAGAATGGAGAACCACCACGCGCCTTCACTGTACTGGAACTCACCATTGAACAGAATGGAGAGAACACAGCGCTCCCTGCTACTGGGAACTCCCCATAGAACAGAACGGAAGAAAACCAGCGCTACCCTGTACTGGGAACTCCCTTTAAAACAGGGAGATGTAGAGAACACAGCGCTCGCCCGCCATGTTCTAGGAACTCCCATAGAACAGTATGAGAGAGCAAAACACAGCGCTCCCGCTGTACTCGGGACTCCTGAACCAGAACGGACGAGAACACAGCGCTCCCCTGTGTACTGGGAACACTCGCCATAAAAAAGAATGAGAGAACACAGCGTACCGGTACTAGAACTCCCATCAGAAAAGAATGGAGAACACAGACCGCTCCCCTGTATGGAGAACTCGCCATAGAACTGAACGGAGGAACACAGACGCTTCCCCTGATACTGGATCTCCCATAGACAGAAAGGTAGGAGAACATCAGCGCCTACCCTGTACTGGGAACTCCCATATAAACAGAATGGAGGAGAGAACACAGCCCTCCCCTGTACTGGGAAACTCCCATAGACAGGAATGGAGAACACTAGTCGCTCCCTCGTACTGGAACTCCATAGAAACAAGGAATGGCAGAACACAGTGCTCCCCCAGTACTGGGATACTCCCATAGAACAGATATGCGAGATCACAGATGCCTCCCCTGTAATGGGGAACCTCCCATAGAGGAAGAATGAAGAACACAGCGCTCCCTGTACTGGGGAACTCCCATAGATCTGAATGGAGAACACAGTGCTCCCCAAGTTACTGGGAAACTCCATAGAAACAGAATGGAGGAACACAGTGCTTCCCACAGTACTGGGAAACTCCATAGAAACAGAAATGGAGAGGAACACAGTGCTCACTGTACTGGGCTAAACCACTCCACTAGAGATGTTAGGTGGCGGGTCAGCCAGAGGTGTGGAGAACGCCCCTTTAATGCCTTAGATGCCACATTTAACGGGAATCTAAGGGGTATCCCGTCCGGTGACGGTATGGATCGGGTTCAGCGGGCGACCCTGTTCCACACCTCAGCAAGGGACCGTCCGGCAGTAAGGGGTCAATACCAGTAATTTGTAGGGTACTGAACAAACCACAGCGGGGCGACACTGAGCCTACTCTGTGCCAATCTCGACAATGTCCCTGACCCCAGGAGCTCACAATCTAATCTCCTCATCTCAGCGCCCCCTCCGGACACCCGGCCACTCATGGGAATCCACTAATCTCATCGCAGCGGCCATTACAGGATCAACAGAGGAGGACGACCCGACGCGGCCAGCAGCGCAGCAACCTCCCTCCGCAGCCCTCAACGCCACCGGGTCAAATCCCGCACTGCACCAACCTGCAGAGGCTAAAAACCCCACCGAAGGTCAACACTGCTCACAGCTGAGGGGTCGTTACAATTGTATCCAGTCCCAGAACTCCACACAATGCACCAACACAGGAGAACTGTAAGACCTCCAGCTTCTGGAAGCAACGAGAATGCTCCCATTCACTGACAGCAAGCAGAGCGATGGAAACAGCAAATAGAGCTGACGCTTCAAGGTCGCAGAGCGGAGGTAACAGGAGGTCACCGCCAACTGGAAGCGAGCGGCCGCGGTGCGCTCCTCCTGCAAGAATTCAGGATCTTAGAAGGGGCAAGAAAATGGAGCCAAGAGCAAGAGAGACCCCTCCACGCAAGGCGAGAGCGCAAGGAGCGACGCTGGAGAGCGCAATGGGAGCGACGCCCGAGTGCCGCATGGAGCGACCGCGAGAGCCGCGAGGGAGCGACGAGGAGAGCCGCAAAGGGACGAGACTGCGAGAGCCGAAAGGGAGCGACGCGAGACAGAGCACCGCAATGGGAGCGACGCGAGGAGCCGCATGGTGTCGGGAGCGACGCGAGAGCCGAAATGGGAGCGAGCGGGAGAGCGCAAGGGAGCAGACGCCGAGAGCCGCAAGGGGGAGGCGGGCGACGCGAGAGCCGGCAGGGGGCGACGCGGAGAGCCGCAAGGGGGGGCGACGCGAGTGCCGCAAGGGTGGGGCGACGCTGATGAGCCGCAAGGGGGCGACGCGTGAGAGCCGCAAGGGGAGCTACAGCGAGAGCCGCAAGGGGGCGACGCGAGGAGACGCAATGGGGGGCGAACGCCGAGTGCCGCGAAAGGGGGCGACGGAGAGCCGCAAGGGAGCGGACGCGGAGTGCGCAAGGGCGACGCGAGAGTCCGCAAGGGGGGGAGCGACGCCCGAGAGACGCAACGGGAGCGACGCGAGAGCCGCAAGGAGCGACGCGAGAGCGCAAGGATAAGAGACGCTGGAGAGCCGCACAAGGGAGCGGATCGCTCGGAGAGCTCCGCAAGGGAGCGACGCTGAGAGCCGCAAGGGAGCGATGCAGAGAGCCGTCCAGGGGGAGCGACGCGAGAGCCGCACAGGGAAGGACGCAGAGCGAGAGCCGCACGGGAGCGAAGCGTAGGGAGAGCCGCAACGGGAGGACAGCGAGGAGCCGCACAAAGGGAGCGACGCGGTGAGCCAGCAAAGGGGTAGCGACGGCACGAGTGCCGCAAGTGAGCGACGACGAAGCACCGCAAGGGAGCTACGCGAGAGCCACAGGGAGGCGGACGCGAGAGCCACAGAGGGAGCGACGGCGAGAGCCACAAATTGGGAGCGACACGAGACCCTCCCAGCATGCGCGTGCGCGCTGGAAGAGGCCACAAGCGGAGCGAGACGCGAGAGCCGACAAGGAGCGACGCCCGAGAGCGCAAGGTGAGCGACGCGATGAGCCGCAAGGAGCGACGCGAGAGAGCCTCAGGGAGTTAGCGACGCGAGAGCCGCAAGGGAGCGCGCCGAGAGCGCAAGGGAGCGACGCGAGGAATAGCCAGCAAGGGAGCGACGCGAGAGGAGCCGCAGGGAAGCGACGCGAGTAGCCGCAAGGAGCGTCGCGAGAGCCGCAAAGGGAGCGAGTACGCGAGAAGGCCGCAAGGTGTAGCGAGCGAGAGAGCCGCAAGGGAGCGAGCTAGAGATCCGCAAGGGAGCGACGCAGAGAGCCGCAATGGGAGCAAGCGACTGCGAGAGAGCCGCAGGGGAGCGCGACGCGTAGAGCCGCAAGGGAGCTGAGCGAACGGCGACGAGCCGCAAGGGGATCGCGAGCGAGAAGCCGGCAAGGGAGCGAACAAGGCGAGAGCCGCAAGGGAGCGACGCGAGAGCCGCAAGGGAGCGACGCGAGAGCCCCAAGGGAGCGACGCGAGAGCCGCAAGGGAGCGACGCGAGAGCCGCAAGGGAGCGACAGCCGAACGAGCGCCGCAAGGGAAGCGCGCGGCGAGCCCGCGCAAGGGCAGGCGACGCGAGAGCGCAAGGGAGCGACGGAGAGCCGCAAGGGAGCGACGTCCGGAGGCCGAAGGCGGTGTAGCGACGCGAGAGCCGCAGCAGGGAGCGACGTGCTCGAGAGCCGCAAAGGGAGCGAGCCAGAGAGCCGCAAGGGAGCGCACTGGGAGAGCAGCAAGGGAGCGACGCGAGAAGCCGCAGGTAGGTGAGAGGCGACGCTGGGAGAAGCCGCAAGGGACGCAAACGCTGGGAGAGCCTCAAGGGAGCGACGCGAGAGCCACAAGGGAGCAGACGCGAGTAGAGGGAGTGTCCGCAAGGCGATAGCGACGCGGGGAGCACACAAGGGAGCGACGCGGAGAGACCCACAAGGGAGCGACGCTGAGAGCAACAAGGGAGCGACGCGGAAGACCCTGGCGGGCAGAGCGTGCGACGAGCTGACCCCCGGCCCGGCGCAAGCGCGGACGTGAGCGGCCAGAGACACCACACCCCCGGCGCATAGCCGCCGAAGGCGAATGCGGGCAGAGACCAAACCCGTAAGAACCTCCGCCGCGCACGCGCCGATGGCGCATTACGCGGCCAGAGACCACACCCCGGCGCAAGCCGCGAGCGAGCGGCCAGAGACCACACCCCGGCGCAAGCCGCGAGCAAGCGGCGAGAGACCTCACCCCGGCTCAACCCGCCAGCAAGCGGCCAGAGACCACACCCCGGCACAGTAAGAGGCCGGACCCCACCACGGTGCAACCCACAACGGCGCGACGAGAGGCCGGACCCCACCCCCACCATGGCCACAAACCACACGAGGGCTAGAGCGCAGTCGAGGGAGACCCCAAAAAAGAGGGTGAGCAGTTAGCTAGGCGAGTTTTGAACAGACACCGCAACCAGATGGGAGCAGAGCAGCAGCTGGCACCGCCCTACATCTAACTCTAATAGACTATAAGCCCTTTCTTACAGTGTAAGCATGGAGGACAGCAAGCACCCAGATGGCGAGGGGCCCTCAGTGAGGCTGCAGGGGTAAATTGGTAAGCATGTGAGGAACCAGCGGCCCAGATGGGAGGGGCCTCAGTGTTGGCTTGAAGGGCTTAAAGCATGGAGGACCTGCAGGGCCAGAAGATGGGAGGGGCATTCAGTGTAGGCTGCAGGGTAAAGCTATGGAGGCGATGCAGCACCACAGATGGGAGGGGCCTCAGTGAGGCGCAAGGGTAATTGCGATGGAGGACAGCAGCCCAGATGGGAGGGGACTCAGTGAGGCTGCAGGGTAAAGCATGGAGGACAGCAGCCCCAGATGGGAGGGGCCTCAGTGACGCTGCAGGGTAAAGCATGGAGGACAGCAGCCCCAGATGGGAGGGGCCTCAGTGAGGCTGCAGGGTTTATTAAAGCTCATGGTAGGACCAGCAGCCCCCAGATGGGATGGGCTCAGTGAGGGTGCAGGGTAAGAGACATGGAGGACTCAGCAGCCTCAGATGGGAGGGGCCCTCTCAGTGACCGCCGTTTTGCCCCCAGGGTTAAAAGCGATGGAGGACAGCAGCCCGCAGCAAGGGAGGGGCACCTCGCAGTGAGGAGCAGGTTTAGGGATAAAGCATCTCAGGAGGACAGCAGCATCTCAGAGGGGAGGCGGGCGCTCAGTGCACGTGCAGGGTAAAGCCATGGAGGACAGCGCCCCAGATGGGGGTGGCCTCTAGTGACGCGGATGTTGCAGGGTAAAGCATGGAGGACAGCAGCTCAGATGGGACGGGGGGCCTCAGTGCGCTGCAGGGCCAGTAGCATTGGCAGGAACTAGCAGCCCCAGATGGGAGGCGGCCTCAGTGAGGCTTGAGGGTAAAGCATGGGGAGGACAGCAGCCCAGATGGGGAGGGCCTCAGTGACGCTGTGCTGGGTAAAGCATGGAGGACAGCAGCCCCAGATGGGAGGGGCCTCAGTGACGCTGCAGGGTAAAGCACTCAGCGCCGCTTTCTTCGTTACATAAGAAATCACATTAGCAAAATCCTGCAAGGAAGAAAAAATATCTAAATTTAGCGCAAATGTTGTAACCGTTTTCAGCGATAACCACATCCTCCGCCGAGCGCTTCAAGAATCTGCAAGCCGCGCGCGTGCCACTTCCTGCCGCCTCCTGACAATGGCGCTTCCTGTTCTGCAGAAACAGGAAGTCAGCTGTGCGCAGGGAAATCACCTTCCATCTGCGCTGCCCCCCCCCCTGGGTGGCAGGAATGACAGGGGGTGCAAATCTCCAAAATATCCCCTCCCCCCCAGACTGCACCCAAGAGATGTAGCTCCCACCCCACGGACCGAGTCCACAAGGCACCAGCTCAGAACATAAACCAGCAGTTCCTAGGTGCAGCTTTGGAGGTGACTAGTGTATAATGTCAGGTTAACTGGATTGTCTGCTCCCTAATAGTGAAGTCGGAGTTAATATAAGGGTGTGGGAGGGAGGGGGTGGGCCTCTGGATCAGGAGCCTCGGCTGGAGCAGCGAGTGACCACAATAGACGTCTATCGCTCTGGAGGACCCCATGTGTCAGTACTGCAATTCTCCTGCGGGGGCGCTGTAGGGATCTGCACACTTGCTCCAAGCTCTCTCCTAGATCGCAGCTGATTGCTGACGATCAGGAAACCATAAGGAACGCTTTTTAGTAAGGAAGAGGGAGGCGTTTCTCCCACAGTGGAGGAAACCCTTTAAGCAGGTTGTGGAGTCAGCAAGCGTCCAATAATCCCGACTCTCGCACTTTCCCGCAAACCTCCGGTACTCCGACTCCGCTATAGACGGCGCATGTTTAAGTGATAAACTTACTGTAGTAAAAATGGTAAGATCAGGCTGTTTAACACCTTTATGAAAACAATAATCAAGTTTTTAGGTAGAACAGACACTGACAAGCAAAAGGGTAACAATTTTTGACTTTTGAACATTTTGGGGGTAGTTTTAAAAAAAAGCGTTTTTTTGACCAGTCCAGCCCTGCACCAACATTGGGAATGTTTAAAAAGCCGGGATCAGATTGTGGTAGACTTTTTAATCTGACCAGAGCCCAAAAGGGTTTTTGGGCAATTAAAAACCAAAGGTTTTTCCCCAAAAAAAAAAAAATAATAAAAATTAACATTTATTCTTAAAAAAAAACCAAAACAATGCATTTTACGGGAAAAATCTGCGAACAACGGGTCTAAAAATTGAAAATCACATTTTATGTATAAGATCGGTAAGATGACTGTATAAAAAATTACAGAGCTCATTACAAAGCTGATGGAGTGAGAATGGAGCCTGAAAGTCAAAGTTCAAAACATTGTTACCCTTTGCTTGTCAGTGAAAAAAAAAAAATTTTATTGGTATATTTTTAGAAAAAAAAAAATTGAAATAGCAAAACCCTGCGGGAACATTTGTGGATCTCGAATTTGTTCTGGAAATGTAATGGCCTCCACAGATCCTGCATACATACCCACACTGCCCCTCTTTTTTCCAGCTAAGAAGGGCCTCTCTACACTAACTTGGGTTGGGGGCAAAGCGGTGACCAAGGGGCAACACTCAAAAATTCAGGTAAAAAGGAATTGCCTCGGCACAGTCAGGTTGAGAAGGGTTGTCACTACTTTTTAAAAAAAGGGTAAAAATTTGCTGAAATCTTTTTGCCCTGGGGGCGGGATTTTCCCCTGGGGCAGCGTTTTGCGGGCTCCATGTCATCAATTCACTCCTCATGTGATGAGGCTGAAGATATGGGAATCAGGCCCGGGAATTCCCTTGCTTTGCACGAACAAAACGGACCAATTTTATTTTTTTGGGGAGTCGGCCCATTTTATGATGACTCCGATCCGCAAAATTTAGCCCCGCCTCCACAGCCCCCCTTTTAAGCTTAGGCACTGCCCCCCCGTTATCAGCCCGCAGGACGGGGAAACAGGCTAGCCCCCCTTATCACCCAGAGGACGGGGGGAACACATGCGACAGCTCCCCGTTATAAGCCACGCAGGACGGGGGGTAACACAGGCTACTGCTCCCCGTTATCAGCCATGCAGGACGGGGGGGGAACACAGGCTACTGCTCCCCGTTATCAGCCATGCAGGACGGGGGAACACAGGCTACTGCTCCCCGTTACACCCAAAGGGAGGGGGGGGGGAAACGGGCTACTGTCCCCTTTATCACCCAGCGGGAGGGGGGGAAACAGGCACTCCCCCCGTTATCACCAGCAGGAGGGGGGGGAAACAGGCACTCTCCCGTTATCAGCCAGCGGGAGGGGGGGAAAAGGCTCGCCCCCGTTATCAGCCAGCAGGGGGGGGAAACAGGCTAAGCTCCCCTTATCACCAGCGGGAGGGGGAAAGACCAGGCACGCTCCCCTTTTTCACCCATAAAAGGAGGGGGGGAACACAGGCTATCCCCCCCCCCCCCCCCCCCCCCCCGGGGGGGGGGGGGGGGGGGTTATCAGCCATCAGGACGGGGGGAACACACTACTGCTCCCCTTTTCAGCCATCAGGCGGGGAACACAGGCTACTGCTCCCCGTTATCAGCCATGCAGGACGGGGAAACGGCCTGCTCCCCGTTACACCAGCGGGAGGGGGGGAAAAAAAAATTCTCCCCGTTATCACCCATGCAGGACGGGGGAAACACCCCAAAGGCTCCCCCCTTTTATCAGCCATGCGGACGGGGGAACACGGCTACTGCTCCCCGTTTCACCCATGCAGGACGGGGGAACACAGGCTACTGCTCCCCGTTATCAGCCATGCAGGACCAAGAGGAAGCAGACTGCAGGACGGCAGAATGTAGGCTACTGCTCCCCATCTCCTTAGCCTGAAGTTGGCTGACAACAGGGAGCAATAGACCTCATGTACCGTCCCACCTCGCACTCCTTTGTATAAAGCGCTGATGACGAGGGGCAGGTAATGCAAACTATCTTTTTTTCCTATATCAGCCATTATAGTCTATGATGTTCTCCGCTCCCTGAGCAGGCGACCACCCACCCTCTAACCCTCCACTGTTTCCCCTCCTCCCTCCCCTTCCCCCACTGAAAATTCCCAATTACAGATTTGATAATTTCCCTGAGGGTCAGAGGTGAAATCCCTCCTATCCCATACAATGCAGCGAATGCCTATGTAACGGAATCCCAGCAGTGACAGGCAGAGAGGGGGGAGGAGGGCGTCTGTGTAACCAGATCCCTGTGATTGGCCGGCTTGTACAGGGGCAGAGGGTACCCGGGCAGCCAGGACTCCCCAGGGTCCCGCTGAATGGGTCACATGGGGGGCCCCCCGGGTCACACCATGGGTTGATCCTGAATTTTGTTTTCTGGAGGTCAGGTTCCCCCGCTGCCCCACAGGCCCCCCCCCCCCCCCAAAAAAAAAAACTCTCCAAAAATCGGACTCTCCAGCCGCCAGTTATTCTGCCCTGGTGGGAAAAAAAAAAAGTCTATTCGGCGGTTTCAAAGTTATATCTGTTCCCGGGAAAGCTGGGTGACATCCAAAATACTCACAGCGGGCCTCATTTACCTGGTATTCCGCTCCTGAACCAGGAAGATCAGGCTGAACACCACTTTGGGCCTCATTTATGAAAACGGTCTAGAAGAAAGACGGTCTGTTGCCAATAGCGACCCAACAGGGGCCCCCAGCCCCCCCCCCCCCCCCCCCTAATAGATTTCTGGTACCCGAAAGGATAAACCCATGAGCGACCCCAGCCCGGGCCGGGAAGGGGTTTCCCCCCCTATGGGAAGGATCCCATGTCCCCATCTCTAGGCAGAGGCTTTTCCCTGATCAGTCAGGCAAGGAGGGGGGGCATTTGGGGGGGGGGCGCGAGATCCGGGTCAGGCATAATGGACGCCCAGAATAAAAAAAGGGGAAATTAAGTTGAATTTGAAGAGGCGGCTCATTAAAAATCTCTAAAAAAAACTGCTGAAATTTCAACTTCTTACCATTTGCCATCTCTCTGTACACTTTTAAGGAGGTTTCCATTCACTGACGCAAGCAAGCTGAAACCTAAGGAGCAGGAGCGCGAGAAACTGACTATCCCCCTTTCACCGGCAGCAAGCACAGGTCACAGCAGTCCATGTAATAAACCCCTAAATGTTGTGCATCATTGATTTCCCTCCATCGTCAATAGCTCTGCTTGCAGTCAGCGAGTGGAAACCTCCTTAAAAAGGGACAACCCAAGTGTGTACAGAGGCTGCAGACCGGCAGGACCAGGTCACAAGTACACAAGACCATTTCTATTCACTGGCAGCAAGCAGAGGTCATGGCAGTCCATGTAATAAATCCTTAAATATCCTGCATTTCTCTCCATTTTCAATATATCTGCTTGCAGTCAGCGAGTGGAAACATTCTTAAAAATACAACCAATACAGGTCTAAAGTAAAGACTATTACTATTCACTGGCAGCAGGCAGAGGTAGTAGCAGTCCTCATATTGATAAAGCCCTAAAATAACCTGCATTTCTACTTCTTTCCATTTTCAATAGCTCTGCTTGCAGTCAGCGAGTGGAAAACTTCTTAAAATACAACCCAAACGTGTACAGAGGCTGCAAACCCTGAAGGCGAGTAAACAAGACCGATCCCCCTTCACTGGCAGCAAGCAGAGGTAGTAGCAGCACTCATGTTACTAAAGCCCTACAACCCCTCATGCATGTTGATGTCTGGCCATTCCCATATCTCTGCTTGCTGCCAGTGAGTGGGAACACAGAGGCAGCAGGATCAGGCCCCAAGTACATCCGACTATTCCCATTCACTGGCAGCAAGCAGAGGTGGCAGCGGCCAGACACAGAGATAGGCGGCTGCTGTGTCTTTCCCACTCTGCTGATCTGGAGACAGGCGGGAGGACACATCTGTTCTGGGACAAGCTGGGTCCACGGCCATGTGCGCCACCACCCAGCTTTCCCAGACCCTGACGACAGACAGCGGGGGGTTAATCCGGAGGCAGCAGCTTTCAGATGTCGGCTCCGCAGATCAGAAGAGCTTCCGGGATTCTAGAGGGAATTCTCCTCCGTCTCCGCTAATCCCGTCCATCAGGGGCGGCCGGACCCGGATTATACCCTGCGCCTGTAATCCGCTCAGCATAACATAGATGGAGGGAATAATACAGAGCCTATAGGAGGGCAGAACATTACCCCCGGGGGAGAGGGGCCCTACAGAGACATGATGACCCAGGTATAGGGGCCCCTATAGGGCAGAGACATGATAATCCAGGTATAAGGACCCCTACAGGGCAGAGACATGATAATCCCGGTATAGGGGCCCCTATAGGGCAGAGACATGATAATCCCGGTACAAGGGCCCCTATAGGGCAGAGACATGATAACCCAGGTATAAGGGCCCCTATAGGGCAGAGACATGATAATCCCGGTATAAGGGCCCCTATAGAGCAGAGACATGAATGACCCGGGTATAGGGCCCCTATGGGCAAGACATGATAACCCGGGTATAAGGCCCCTAAAAGGGCAGAGACATGATAATCCCGGGTATAACCCCCCTTTAAAAGCAAGACATGATAATCCCGGTAAAAGGCCCCTATAGGCAAACTGATAACCAGTATAAGGCCCCTATAGGCAGAATCATGAAACCCGGTAAAAAGGCCCCCTATAGAGCAGAGACATGACAACCCAGTTATAAGGGCCCCTATAGGGCATAGTCTTGATAAACCAGGTATAGGGGCCCCTATAGGGCAGAGACATGATGACCCAGGTATAAGGGCCCCTATAGGGCAGAGACATGATAATCCCGGTATAGGGGCCCCTATAGGGCAGAGACATGATAATCCCAGTATAGGGGCCCCTATAGGGCAGAGACATGATAATCCAGGTATAAGGGCCCCTATAGGCAAGACATTATAACCCCAGTAAAAGGGCCCAATGGGGCAGAGACATGATAACCAGGATAAGGGCCCCAAATAGGGAGAGACATATAATCCAGGATAAAGGCCCCTATAGGGGGAAGACATGAAATCCAGTATAAGGGCCCCTAAGGCAAACATGATAATCCCAGTATAAGGGCCCCTATAGAGCAGAGACATGATAATCCAGGTATAAGGGCCCCTATAGAGCAGAGACATGATAATCCAGGTATAAGGGCCCCTATAGAGCAGAGACATGATAACCCAGGTATAAGGGCCCCTATAGGGCAGAGACATGATAACCCAGGTATAAGGGCCCCTATAGGGCAGAGACATGATAATCCCGGTATAAGGGCCCCTATAGGGCAGAGACATGATAATCCAGGTATAAGGGCCCCTATAGGGCAGAGACATGATAATCCAGGTATAAGGGCCCCTATAGGGCAGAGACATGATAATCCAGGTATAAGGGCCCCTATAGCAAAACATGATAAATCCGGTAAAGGCCCCTATAGGGCAGACACGCAATAACCCCATTATAGGGGCCCTGCATTAGGGAAAGCTTGTAACCATCCCGCACTTTATAGGGCAAGTTTCGTTCCTTCGGCCTCCGCTGATGAATCCCACATGTGCCGCCTCTATAGGGGGTCAGTAAAGGGCCGCACGTGTCACTGGCCAGCAGGAGGCGTATAGGATCAGTCCACCTTCTGGAGGGTGTGCGATCCATCCCTCTGCAGCCGACCCTATAGGAAGTATGTGAACCCCCTGGTAGAGGTTACCCCGGCGACCCACATGCAGCCGACCCTATAGGAAGTATGTGAACCCCCTGGTAGAGGTTACCCCGGCGACCCACATGCAGCCGACCCTATAGGAAGTATGTGAACCCCCTGGTAGAGGTTACCCCGCGCCCACAGCAGCCGACCCTATAGGAAGTATTAAAACCCCCGGGTAGGTTACCCCGGCGACCCACATGCAGCCGACCCTATAGCGGTCACCCAGGGCCAGCACACCGCCGCTCCGCCGCCACATGATCTCATTACAGGACGAGGGTTCACAACTCAACGTCGCCCAAAGCCTATGTCCGCTAATCCACCTGCGGCCCAGATACTACAGAGACCTCCAGTCACAACCAGACCTTCAGACGGAAACCAAACGGCCCTTGAATGCAGCTCTGGATGTGACTGGAGTGTACGACAAGGAAATTCAATATTCTCTCTGGATAAGTGAACGCAGCTTTGGATGTGACTGGAGTAGAAGACAGGAGGAAATACCAGCTCTAAGTAAATTCAGCTTTGGATGTGATTGGAGTATAACACATGAGCAAATCCTATAGCTGCTCTAGATAAGTGAAGGCAGCTTTGTATGGGACTGGAGTAGAAGACAACAATACCAAATACAAATTCTAGTTAATTGAAGGCAGCTTTGGATGTGACTGGAGTAGAAGACAAAGAAAACGAATATTAGGTCTAACTATGTAAAT
The DNA here is from genome assembly GCA_025379985.1 of Phyllomedusa bahiana. Classification (NCBI taxonomy): domain Eukaryota; kingdom Metazoa; phylum Chordata; class Amphibia; order Anura; family Hylidae; genus Phyllomedusa; species Phyllomedusa bahiana. Next base: position 37,456 of record JAODAL010025437.1, on the reverse strand, counting down.
GCAGCTTTGGATATGACTGGAGTAGAAGACACAAGGAAACACAATATCCCCTCTAGATAGCTGAACACAGCTTTGTATGGGACTGGAGTATAACACATGAGCAAATCCTATAGCTGCTCTAGATAAGTGAAGGCAGCTTTGTATGGGACTGGAGTAGAAGACAACAATACCCAATACCAATTCTAGGGAAGTGAAGGCAGCTTTGGATGTGACTGGGTAAAAGACATGAAGGAATCAGCTCAATATAACTGGAGGAAGCTTTGGATGTGAAAAAGGAAAAATTAAAAGAACACAAAGAAGGAAACACAATATCCCCTCTAGATAAGTGATTGCAGCTTTGTATGGGACTGGAGTATAACACATGAGGAAATCCAATATCAGCTGTAGATAACTGGAGGCAGCTTTGGATGTGACTGGAGTAGAACACACAAGTATCTGCACATTTTCCAGGGCAGACTTGGGCTTTGAGCATTTAGTGCACCGAATGCAAAAATACTGAACATAACCCCAGAGAGCGTGGTCCCGGCAGCTGCTGCAGGACTACAACTCCCAGCATACCTCACTAATCCAGTCAAGGCCTGCTGGGGGCTGTAGTTCTGCATCCGACTGAAGAGGCCTCGTCTAGAGCAGAGTAAGAAGCTACATATCCTGAAAGACCAGTCCTGTCCAGAGGCCGAGACATCCCAGCCCATTCCTGACCTCCATCAATCAGCAGCGCAGGTCACAGCCCCAGACGTAACCTAAACACCTAATGTCCACTGTGGAATCTCATCCTGCAACACAACTGGGGGTGGGAGAGCGCAGCTCTGGAGGCACCAAGCAGCCCCCCCCCCCCCCCCCCCACTGCCATCCCCAAAACCAACCCCCTACCCAAACCACCAACTACTCCCACCCCTCCCCACAACTACTCCAAACATCCCTGCAATGCAAGGCTCCATTCAAATCACTGAATGAGAACACAATGCAAAAGCTTACACCGGGGGAGGGGAGCGTTATAAGAGGAGCAGCTGATATCAGTCACATAGAAGGTTATAAGAGGAGCGGCTGATATCAGTCACATAGAAGGTTATATCAGGGCTGGAGCGTTATAAGAGGAGCGGCTGATATCACATAGAAGGTTATAAACAGTGCTGGAGCGTTATAAGAGGAGCGGCTGATATCAGTCACATAGAAGGTTATATCAGTGCTGGAGCGTTATAAGAGGAGCGGCTGATATCAGTCACATATAAGGGTGTTATATCAGGGCTGAGCGTTATAAGGAGGTCGATATATACAAAGGTTATAAGGGGCGGCTGATATCAGTCACATAGAAGGTTATATCAGTGCTGGAGCGTTATAAGAGGAGCGGCCGATATCAGTCACATAGAAGGTTATATCATGCTGGAGTGATATAAGAGAGCGCGATATCAGTCACATAGAAGGTTATATCAGGGCTGGAGCGTTATAAGATGAGCGGCTGATATCAGTCACATAGAAGGTTATATCAGTGCTGGAGCGATATAAGAGGAGCGGCAGATATCAGTCACATATAAGATTATATCAGTGCTGGAGCGTTATAAAGAGCGGCTGATATCAGTCACATAGAAGGTTATATCAGTGCTGGAGCGTTATAAGAGGAGCGCCTGATCATCACATAGAAGGTTTATATCAGTGCTGGAGTGTTAATAAGAGGAGCGTCCGATATCAGTCACATAGAATGTTATATCAGGCTGGAGCGTATAAGAGGAGCGGCTTATATCAGTCACATATAAGGTTATATAAGTGCTGGAGGGTTATAAGAGGAGCGGCTGATATCAGTCACATAGAAGGTTATATCAGGGCTGGAGCGTTATAAGAGGAGCGACTGATATCAGTCACATAAGGTTATATCAGGGCTGGAGCGTTATAAGAGGAGCGGCTGATATCAGTCACATAGAAGGTTATATCAGTGCTGGAGTGTTATAAGAGGAGCGGCTGATATCAGTCACATAGAAGGTTATATCAGTGCTGAGCTTATAAGAGGAGCGGCTGATATCAGTCACATAGAAGGTAAATATCAGTGCTGGAGCGTTATAAGAGGAGCGGCTGATATCAGTCACTATATGTAAGGTTATATCAGGCTGGAGCGTTATAAAGAGGAGCGGCTGATATCAGTCCACATAGAAGATTATATCAGTGCTAGAGCGTTATAAGAGGAGCAGCTGATATCAGTCACATAGAAGGTTATATCAGTGCTAGAGCGTTATAAGAGGAGCTGCTGATATCAGTCACATAGAAGATTATATCAGTGCTAGAGCGTTATAAGAGGAGAGGCAGATATCAGTCACATAGAAGGTTATATCAGTGCTGGAGCGTTATAAGAAGAGCGGCCGATATCAGTCACATAGAAGGTTATATCAGGGCTGGAGCTTATAAGAGAGCGCTGATATCAGTCACATAGAAGGTTTATATCAGGGCTGGAGCATTATAAAGGAGCGGCTGATATCAGCCACATAGAAGGTTATATCAGGGCTGGAGCATTATAAGAGGAGCGGCTGATATAAGGCAGGATTGGGGGGGAGGTTTCGGTGCTGTCAGTCATCCCTCTGATGGACCCTTTGGCTTCTCCCGGGGCTGCGATGCTGATAAGACGACTGCATTCACCTGCGCAGCGAACAGGTCGCACAGGCGGCAGCTGCAGCGTCCAAACCAGATCCTAGGGCCGGGGTCACCGCTCTGCAGGCGGCTGTGAATGACACCAGCAGGGCAGGCGGCGGCGACTGTGGCCAACACGTCTTCCTCCAACTGTACAGGATATGGAGCACCGGCCCTTTAAGGCCACACATGACTCATCCAGTTACAGCCAGAGCCGCATTCATAATTCTGAGGGTTTGTTACAATCTCATCCAGTTACAGCAAGAGCCGCATTCATAATTCTGCGGGGTTTTTACAAAAACTCATCCCGTTACAGCCAAGCTGCATTCATAATTTGCGGAATTGTTACCAATCTCATCACAGTTACAGCCAATAGCATCATAATACGCGGGTATGTTGCAATTCATCCAGTTACCGCCAGAGCTGCATACATAATCTGCGGCTTGTTACAATCTCATCCAGTTACAGCCAGAGCTGCATTCATAATTCTGCGGGATTGTTACAATCTCATCCAGTTACAGCCAGAGCTGCATTCATAATTCTGCGGGTTTGTTACAATTTCATCCAGTTACAGCCAGAGCTGCATTCATAATTCTGCTACAACGCACTGCAGCCTCTTTTCAGCTAGAAGTAATCTCCCCCCCACCCACTGATAGGATCTGCCGTGGACAATACTGCAGCATGATGGGGGTAGTAGTACCGCAATGTGGGGGGTCGGCACACAACCTGGAGGTCGGCTGCCACCTCTCAGCTATAGTAGTCATCGCCATAGACTTTGAATGGGGAGGCAGGGAGCACGCTCGACCACCCGCTCCTGCAAGCTCCAGTCCTGGCAGAGGTCGGACTCCCAAATTCCTGCCTGTCCGGCGCAGGGGTGCACCCTAAAGCTTTTGGGCCCTAATGCGAAAGTGAACCCCCCCCCCCCCCTCCCTGACTCTTCTGCATGCTGACAGTGAAACTACAACTCCCAGCATCCCCTGCAGGCCTGGCACAGCTCAATGTCTCTATAGTCCCCCATTCCAGTGTATCTAGATCAATAGATCCTGCATTCTCCAATCTATGTACACAGCTCCCATAGAGAGCGATGTGTCCCCATGGTAACAGACCCTGTGTAATCCCATCCAGTGGTCACGCTCGATTGCAGCTTAGCAGGAGAGGTGTATTGATAAGATCTGACTGCACAGTGTGGTCTGTAACCATGGAGACCTCCAAGTCTGCAGAGGAGCGGTGTGCACCAAACCAGAGCCTGCAAATACTAAATCACCGGGTCACAGATGGCAACAGACCCGGCACCGATGGCAACAGACCCGGCACCGATGGCAACAGACCCGGCACCTGCAGGGTCACGAACCAGGGTCTAACATCACAGACAGAGACCAGAGGGAAGTCACCAGCCCGACACTAGGATCCAGCTCTAACCAACATCACAGCAAACACTGAGGAACTATCTACAAGTTATCACTATTATACTCCAGAGCTGCACTCACTATTCTGCTGGTGCAGTCACTGTACATACATTACTTATCCTGCACTGATCCTGAGTTACATCCTGTATTATACTCCAGAGCTGCAATCACTATTCTGCTGGTGCAGTCACTGTACATACATTACTTATCCTGACTGCCTGAGTTACATCCTGTATTATCCTCCAGAGCTGCACTCACTATTCTGCATGTGCAGTCATGTACATACATTACTTATCCTGTACTGATCCTGAGTTACATCCTGTATTATCCTCCAGAGCTGCGCTCACTATTCTGCTGGTGCAGTCACTGTACATACATTACTTATCCTGTACTGATCCTGAGTTACATCCTGTATTATACTCCAGAGCTGCACTCACTATTTGCTGGTGCAGTCACTGTACATACATTACTTATCCTGTACTGATCCTGACTTACATCCTGTATTATCCTCCAGAGCTGCGCTCACTATTCTGCTGGTGCCATCACTGTACATACATTACTTATCCTGTACTGATCCTGAGTTACATCCTGTATTATCCTCCAGAGCTGCGCTCACTACTCTGCTGGTGCAGTCACTGTACATACATTACTTATCCTGTACTGATCCTGAGTTACATCCTGTATTATCCTCCAGAGCTGCGCTCACTATTCTGCTGGTGCAGTCACTGTGCATACATTACTTATCCTGTACTGATCCTGAGTTACATCCTGTATTATACTCCAGAGCTGAACTCACTATTCTGCTGGTGCGTCACTGTACATACATTAACTTATCCTGTACTGATCCGAGTTACATCCTTGTATTATACTCCCGAGCTGCGCTCACTATTCTGCTGGTCCAGTCACACTGTACATACATTACTTATCCTGTACTGATCCTGAGTTACATCCTGTATTATCCTCCAGAGCTGCACTCACTATTCTGCTGGTGCAGTCACTGTACATACATTACTTATCCTGTACTGATCCTGAGTTACATCCTGTATTATCCTCCAGAGCTGCACTCACTATTCTGCTGGTGCAGTCACTGTGTACATACATTACTTATCCTGTACTGATGCTGAGTTACATCCTGTATTTATCCCCAGAGCTGCACTCACTATTCTGCTGGTGCAGTCAACTGTACATACATTACTTATCCTGCACTGATCCTGAGTTTACATCCTGTATTATACCCCAGAGCTGCACTCACTATTCTGCTGGTGCAGTCACTGTGTACATACATTACTTATCCTGTACTGATCCTGAGTTACATCCTGTATTATCCTCCAGAACAGCACTCAGTATTCTGCTGGTGCAGTCACTGTACATACATTACTTATCCTGTACTGACCCCGAGTTACATCCTTTATTATCCTCCAGAGCTGCACCCACTATTCTGCTGGTGCAGTCACTGTACATACATTACTTATCCTGCACTGATCCTGAGTTACATCCTGTATTATACCCCAGAGCTGCACTCACTATTCTGCTGGTGCAGTCACTGTGTACATACATTACTTATCCTGTACTGAGCCTGAGTTACATCCTGTATTATCCTCCAGAGCAGCACTCACTATTCTGCTGGTGCAGTCACTGTGTACATACATTAATACAGGATGTAACTCAGGATCAGTACAGGATAAGTAATGTATGTACAGTGACTGCACCATCAGAATAGTGAGCGCAGCTCTGGAGGATACTATAGGATGGGTATAGTGCATATGATCTTTGTATTAGGACCATATGATTGGCCTCTATTTTGGGAGGCACGAGGCGTGGTAGCCTGTAACCCTCAATAACTCCATTGCTGCACCGTAGCTATGGGCGTGGGTGTATCAGGGCTGGATCCAGCAGGGTGATGGACGTGAGCACAGCAGAGATATCAGTGTGATGCGCAGCTCTGGACGCGCCTTATAAGCTGCTGATTTAGGTGTCCTGGGTTTTCCCCCCCTCGCAGCACTGACCGGAGGGGGGGGGATGCTTGTCCTCTGGTCCCCGCAGTGCAGCCCTCACTAGCGCCCCCTATGTGTGAGGACCCCGCAGGCTCTTAGCTCAGACAACTGCTTTCAATTTCTTTTATTTGTTAATCAGTAACGTGACTCCCATCATCTCGGTGACGTCAGTCGTCCTCCGGAGCTGCGCTCGCTTCCCATTAGTCATGAGACACTCTGGTTGGAGTCGGATCCTGTTATAAAAGCAGCAGAGGAGAGACTCCATATGTGTCCATATGCAGAGCGTCACCATCCCCGTATACCCTGCCCTGTGCCCACGCAGCGCCCCCCGATGGACAGAGGCGGAAGGGAACAGCAGATGCCGCCCTCAGCCAGTAATGGCTCTTGGCCCAATTCCTACAAACTCCTAAGTGACACAGAAACCTGTATTACATTACATCCTCCATCTGCTTCCTCCACCCCGGCCGGCCGGGCTTCACTGCACGGCTGAAAACTGATTTATGGATCAGGAAGCTCAGGATGAGCACAGACAACTTCTCCCAACCAAGCTGCTCTATAGGAGCACTGCTGACCTCAACCTGGCTGCTTCCAGTCATTTCTAGCTGAATAGTGAGTGCAGCTCTGGAGGATAATACAGGATGTAACTCAGGATAAGTAATGTATGTACAGAGGCTGTACCAGCAGAATAGTGAGCGCAGCTCTGGAGTATAATACAGGATGTAACTCAGGATCAGTACAGGATAAGTAATGTATGTACACAGTGACTGCACCAGCAGAATAGTGAGCGCAGCTCTGGAGGATAATACAGTAAAAGTAAGGTATGTACAGTGGCTGCACCAGCAGAATAGTGAGCGCAGCTCTGGAGGATAATACAGGAGAAGTAATGTATATACAGGGACTGCACCAGCAGAATAGTGACTGCAGCTCTGGAGGATAATACAGATGTAACTCGGATCAGTACAGGATAAGTAATGTATGTACAGTGACTGCACCAGCAGAATAGTGAGCGCAGCTCTGGAGGATAATACAGGATGTAACTGCAGGAATCAGTACAGATAAGTAATGTATGTACACAGCGACTGCACCAGCAGAATAGTGAGTGCAGCTCTGGAGTATAATACAGGATGTAACTCAGGATCAGTACGGATAATAATGTATGTACAGTGACTGCACCAGCAGAATAGAGAGTGCAGCTCTGGAGGATAATACAGGAATGAGTGTAATGTACACAGTGACTGCACCAGCAGAATAGTGAGTGCAGCTCTGCAGTGAGGATTAACTCAGGATCAGTACAGGATAAGTTAATGTATGTACAGTGACTGCACCACGCAGAATAGTGAGTGCAGCTCTGAGTACTACAGGATGTAACTCAGGATCAGTACAGGATAAGTAATAGTAATGTACACAGTGACTGCACCAGCAGAATAGTGAGTGCAGCTCTGGAGTATAATACAGGATGTAACTCAGGATCAGTACAGGATAAGTAATGTATGTACAGTGACTGCACCAGCAGAATAGTGAGTGCAGCTCTGGAGGATAATACAGGATGTAACTCAGGATCAGTGCAGGATAAGTAATGTATGTACAGTGACTGCACCAGCAAATAGTGAGTTGCAGGTCTGGAGGATAATACAGGCTGTAACTCAGGTTCACTACAGGATAAGTAATGTATGTACAGTGACTGCACCAGCAGAATAGTGAGTGCAGCTCTGGAGGATAATACAGGATGTAACTCAGGATCAGTACAGGATAAGTAATGTATGTACACAGTGACTGATCGCTGATGATAGTGAGAGCGGCTGGGGAGGATAATACGGGATGTAACTCGGGATCAGTACAGATAAGTAATGTATGTACAGTGACTGCACCAGCAAATAGTGAGTGCAGCTCTGGAGGATAATACAGGATGATTAATCAGAAATAAGTAATGTATGTACAGTGACTGCACCAGCAGAATAGTGAGTGCAGCTCTGGAGGATAATACTGTATACCCGCCTTCTGTATATGGCACCAGACCACCTTCATGTGACCCACCAGTAAAACATAACGTGTCTGACCCCGGCTGCGTTAGCCGCCGTTCCCAGCATGCATTGGGCCCGGTGACATGCCTGTGCACGCTGCGCGCGGCGGCTCTGCGGCTCCCTGCTTTCCCAGGCGAGCCGGATTCCTGAGGAAATGTATCATGCATGTGTCACGTCTGTTTGATGATCGCACATTCCTCCGCCTGAGCTGCTGCTGCTGACACTTTGAACCCACCTTGCAGGATAGAAGACAACCGCTCATATAGCAACTCCCTAAGAGACCGGCAGCAGGTGCCGGCCTTCCTGTTACATGCAGGACTCCATTCACTGACAGCAAGCAGGTCGTAGAGGCCTCCTTTCCACCATCACTACTGGGCTAACGCCGTTTTCACTCACAGCTGGGGGACACACGTTATCTATAGGTTGGGGCCCATATATTACCCTCCCTATTACACCTGCAATAGCTCCAGTTCTATCCTCAATGTAGTGACAGTGACAAAGAGGAGGAGCCACCAAAAGGGGGGAGGAGCAGCAAGGTATAGGGGTCCCTGGTATAGTAACAGGGGTCAGGTTCTGATTTATGGGGACCCCAATACCTCTAAAGCTGGGGTATGTGTGTGTAGAGCAGAGCACAGCAATATACTACTGTTGTGATGTCACGTAAAAGGGGGCGGGGCTTCCACACCTGGCAGAGACCCCCCGACCTTATCCCAGTCAGTGATCGATGGCCGCCGCGCTCAGCTGATCCCATCACTGGGTTATTGCTTAACCCGGGCAGGGCAGAGCGCGGCCAGGGAGTGTTGTCAGAGCCCCTCGGGGCCTCTCCTAATGGCTCAATCTGCTGCGGCGTAATGAAGCCGTCAATGGTTTTGTAAATCGTCCAAATGTCGCCAAAATCAATTAAAAAGTTTGCCCCCGGCGAGAAGAGGAAGTTGTAGACGGACGGCGGTAAAAGTCTACCAAGCGAGGAAAACGTCCTGGGCCAGAAAGTGAGGACGCCGCCGCCTCCGCTACAGCTCGACCAACTCACCCCTTCCCAGGGACCTGAAGGCACCAAACTGCCTCTCTATGGGAAAAAGCAATGCCTGGGGGAAAATGGGGGGTCAGGGGGGGCACGGGGAAGGGCACCCCGCCCCCCTTCCCCGGCACTGAAGAGCACACTGCCTGCCTATAAGAGAAACAACGCTCAGGCTGGGGCCGGGGTTGCACGTCAATGGTTTGTAACGTCACCAAGTCTCCCATACATCAATTAAAAACGACTTGCCGTCGCAGTAAAAGAGAGAAAGCACCAATGCGGGAAAGCCCGGTGCCAGAAGGGGCGGGCCGCTACAGGGATCAACGCACCCAGCTCTCCCAGGCACCTGAAGAGCACAACTGCCTGCTCTATAGAGAGAAGCAATTCCTGGGAAAGCTGGGTGCCAGGGGGTGCACGGGCATAGGTCACCCAGCTCTCCCAGGCATCTGAAGAGCACGACTGCCTGCTCTATAGAGAGAAGAAGCAATGCCTGGGAAAGCTGGGTGCCAGGGGGTGCACGGGCATAGGTCACCCAGCTCTCCCAGGCACCTGAAGAGCACGACTGCCTGCTCTATAGAGAGGAGAAGCACTGCTCGGGAAAGCTGGGTGCCAGGGGGTGCAGCGGGCATAGGGCACCCAGCTCTCCCAGGCACCTGAAGAGCACGACTGCCTGCTCTATAGAGAGGAGAAGCAATGCCTGGGAAAGCTGGGTGCCAGGGGGTGCAGCGGGCATAGGAGCTCACCCAGCTCTCCCAGGCACCTGAAGAGCTCGACTGCCTGCTCTATAGAGAGAAGCAATGCTCGGGAAAGCTGGGTGCCAGGGCGGCTGGGGAACCCAGCTTTCCCATTACTAAGGGTTCAAACTTTGCCAATCTAAAAGGAACCCCAAACATAGATACAGGACATTAAGAGGGCCACAGAAGCCATATTGAATGTAACCCAGCTTTCCCAGGCACCTGAAGAGCTTGACTGTTCTATAGAGACGAGAAGCAGCGCTCGGGAAAGCTGGGTGCCAGGGGGTGCTACCCAGCTTTCCCAGTTACTAAGAGACAAACTTGCCTAATGTATGGATACATAGATACAGGACATTAAGGGGGCTACTGCGGCCATACTGAATGTAACCCAGCTTTCCCAACTACTGAGCGGTAATGTAGGAAGTGGATACATAGAGAAGGAACATTGGAGTCTACTGCAACCACATTGGATGTAACCCAGCTTTCCCAAGCAACAGAGGTAAACCTGACTAGTTTAATTGGGGGGGAAAAAGGTGAAAACATAGAATATGGACATATGGACTGCAAATGCAGCCATATTGGATGTGACCCAGCTTTCCCAGACCACAGAGGTAAAGCTGCCTATGTGCGCATACATACAGTAGTAGTGGACATTAAGGGAGCTGGCACTGGAGCCATATTGGATGCAATCCAGCTTTACCAGGTTACTGAGGTAAACACGGAGATAGAGGAAACTGCAGGAGCTGGCCAGCAGCCATATTGGATGTAACCCAGCTTTCCCAGACCACAGATGTAACCCTGCCTGGTTATGTGCATATCCATAGATTCAGGATATAACAGGAGCTGGAGCCGCAGCCATATTGGATGTAACACAGGTGGACCTGCATAATGCTGCATGTACCCATAGACATTGGACATTACAGAGCCGATGCTGCAGCCATATTGGATGTAACCCAGCTTTCCTGAACCACTGAATGGTAACCCTGCCTGGTTATATGCGTATCCATAGATTTGGGATGTGACTGGAGCTGGATCTGCAGCCATATCGGATGTAAGCTGGTCTTCCCAAACCACAGATACAGGACACTGCAGGAACTGGAACGAAAGCCTTATTAGCTATAACCCAGCTTTCTTAAACCACTGAGAGGTAAAACACAGATATAAGACACTGCAGGAGCTGGCGCGGCAGCCATATTGGATGCAACCCAGCTTTCCCAAGCTACTGAGAGGTAAACCTGTCTGGCTATACACGTATACATGGATACTAGACATGATGGGAGTTGGCACGGCAGCCATATTGGATGTAACCCAGCTTTTCCAGATTACTGATAGGTAAATACAGAGATGCAGAACACTGCAGGAGCTGGCATGGCAGCCATATTGGATGTAACCCAGCTTTCCCAACCACTGAAGGGTAAATACAGAGATACAGTACACTGCAGGAGCTGGCATGGCAGCCATATTGGATGTGACCCAGCTTTTCCAGATTACTGATAGGTAAATACAGAGATGCAGAACACTGCAGAAGCTGTTACAGCAGCCATATTGGATGTTACCCAGCTTTCCCAACCACTGAAGGGTAAATACAAAGATACAGGACATTGCAGGAGCTGGTACAACAGCCATATTGGATGTAACCCAGCTTTCCCAACCACTGAAGGGTAAATACAGAGATACAGGACATTGCAGGAGCTGGTACAGCAGCCATATTGGATTTAACCCAGCTTTCCCAGGCTACAGACCGGTCAACCTGCCTACTTATGTGGTGACCTGCAGACACAGGGCATTGGTGCCGTTTTCGGAGTGGTCACTGAAGCCTCACTGGCTGTCACTCAGCTTTCCCAGAATCAGAACTAAGTGACTTGATAGCAGAGGACAAACCCAAGGCCTCCTAGGAGGATAGCATGGGGCGCCGCACCGGTCACCAGCGACCGAACAAAGGCCGCTCTGTCCCTGTTCTCCAAAACAGTGATTTTCAGCAGGGCAGAGCGGCCATTACCCGCGCGCAGGAAGCGGAGATTATCCGAGCGCGGAGCCCGGGGAGCATGAAGGCCGCTCATTGTTAGGAGCCCGGCGCTGGTGGACACACAATGGAGGAAGGCGCTGGGCACTGCCCCGGGAGTCACCCAGACAGGACGGTGCTAACCACAGTGTATGGTGCAGGATCCAGCGCCCCCCGGGGGCCATTACCGCCGGGCAGCACTGTTTACTCGCACTAAACCTCAAATGTAACTTGGCAGCACCCAGACCTCCCCTCTGCCCGTGTTTACCGCGAGGAGGTCAAGACAAAGCGGCCATTGATGGCGGACAAGAAGTCGCAGGGTGATCGATCATATGATTGTCATAAACCATCTCCGAGCGCATCAACAAGTCCGGCCTTATGTAACGTCATTATGTAACCGCCTCATACACTTGTATATAGGCTGCACAGTGAGTCAACGAGGAAGCTTCCATTAAAAGCCCGCAAGCGGGAGAAAAACCGAAAACCCCTGAAAATAGCCCAAGGGCCCGCCGCCCCCGGCCCGCCTCATGGGGATGTGTGACGTCTGCAAAGTTGTCAGCTCTGCTGCACACACAGCACTACAAAGCGGAGCTGAGGTGTCGTGTCAGTGTGCAGAACTGCTGAGGCTTCACAATGTCACCAAACCACAAGAGGAAGCAGCATGATGAGACTGCAGCGAAAACAGGGCAGGTACCGGGGCTGATGGGAGTTGTAGTTTCATTACAGAAACTAATGCAATCATCATCTATCAAGGCCCTGTTTGAAAAAATACCCAAACCTTTTACAAAAACAAAAGATATTATATATATAATATACACACACACAAATACAACACCCAACACAGAGACCCATGTACTTTAAATTATTTAAACCCTGTATTATCCTCCAGAGCTCCCCACTTTTTCTGCTGGTCCCATTCACTGTACTTCCCATTACTTATCCTGAAATGATCCGGGTTACATCCGGGGAATTACCCTCCAGGGGTTTTGCGCTCAAATTTTATGCGGTGAAAGTCACGGGGTTGTACTTTAAATTACTTATCCTTATTTGACCCTGGGGTTTACATCCTGAAATTATCCCCCGGTTTGGCTCACTTTCGCGGGTTTTGCAGCCCACTGGGGTACTTACATTATTTTACCCTGAAATGATCCGTATTATCCCCCAGAGCTGCCCCTTCCAATTCCCCCCGGCTCGCATACATTTTTTTAAAAAAACCCAGCGCCGGCCCCCATAAAAATTATCACTTTCTGGGAAACATAGGGGGGGCAGGATATTTTATAGCCCGGAGAAACCTTGCGGGGGGTTTGTGGGCATCAGCCAGTGTGCGATGTTCCCCCCCGTGCTCTGTATGGGATTTGTGATCTCATCCGCTAACAAAAAAGGTCATGGATGCACTGCTGCCCCTCAGACACAAAGGAGCAGCCGGGAAACCCTCGCCATGTGCTGAGCAGGGAGCGCGGCCGGCGGCGACATACACAGGGGCAATAAGGGGCAGGTGTGCAATGCATGATGGGAATAGGAGTCCACAGACCCCGGGGAGAGCGGCTCTGCTTCCATTACTACCTAGAAACTCCCTAAACTTACTACAAGCTTCAATTCCTCTGAATTTTTCCAGATCCCTGCTTGCTGTCAATGAATGCGAAGATCCTTGTATACACCCAATGATGGGTCATGCGTACCTACGCTTAAACGTAGACAATTCTGCGAGTTCAAGACAACCTGGACTCCGGACTGATACACTAACAAAATTAGCAGTCAAGGGGATTTTAAAGGGTTTTTCTCACTCATGATTTTTCCGTTTCTTGGTTTCATTTTGAATTCAGGAGCTTTTACTGCTTCCAAGGCTGCAGTAAACCAGTCTGTAGCTATACAACCACTTGGCAGTTTATCGGGATAGATTGAACAGGTTGTGCTATAGCAACCATGCTGGAGCCTTCAGGAGAGATAAAAACAGGTCCGTAGCTATAGAAACCATGCTGGCACCCTTCGAGGGATCAAACAGGTCCGTAGCTATAGGCCCCAGCGCTGGCAGCCTATCAGAGAGATAAAAACGGGCCCTGTAGCTTAGCGCCAGTGCTGGAGCCTATCGGGGGATCAAAAGTCGTAGCATAGCAAACGGGGCTGGCCCTACCCAAAGGGGACAAACGGGTCCGAACTATAGCAACCAGTGTGGACCCTATCAGAGGGATAAACAGGTCCTAGCTTTAGCAACCAGCCTGCAGCCTATCATGAAATTAAACAGGTCAGTAGCTTAGCGACCAGTGTGGCAGCCTATCGGGGGGTCAAAGGTCTGAGCTATAGCAACCGGGCGGGACCCCTATCCAGAGGGATAAAAAGGGGTCGTAGCTATACAACCACGTTTCCCCTATCGGGAAGATCGAAACAGGTCTGTAGCTTAGCAACCAGCGCGGGGAGCCTATCAGGAGAGATCGCAATGTCAACTTAGTGCCCTGAGGACGGGGTCAGCCCAACAAGAGGGATACTGGGAAATAGGTAGGACACGTTAAGGACACATATTGCAAAGTGATTTGTTTTTGCAAATTTTAAACTAAAAAGCAGCGTCCCTGTGTGGACAACCCTTTTAACGCACAACTAATTTATTCACAGGTATTTTTCTAGTCGTACCGTAACAAACCCTCAGCTATGGGTTTACAGCCCCGGGACGTAAACCAGCGATTCTTCCATTCGCTGACAGCAAGCACCGGGACATAAACCGGCGACTCTTCCATTCGCTGACAGCAAGCCCCGGACATAACCGGGACTTTCCATCATGGCAGAACCCCCGGACATAAACCCGACCCTTCATTCGCTGACAGAAAACCCGGGAACATAAATCGGACCCCTTTCCCATTGTGACACAACACCGGGACAAAAACCCGGAGACTTTTCCCATTCGCTGAAAAGCAAGCACCGGGACAAAAACCCGGGAGACCCCCCATTCATCGGCAAAGCACCGGGACAAAAACCGAGACTCTTCCATTCAGGGCAGCAACCCGGCAAAAAAACCGGAGACTTTCCATTCATCGGCAAAAAAGCCCCCGGGACATAAACCGAGACTCTTCCTTCACGGCAAGCAAGCACCGGGACAAAAACCGGGAGACTCTTCCTTTCATCGCAGCAAGCACCGGGACAAAACCCCGGAGACTTTTCCTTCTTTCCCGAAAGCCCCGGGGACATAAACCTCGCCCTCTTCCTTTCATCGGCAGCAAGCACCGGGACATAACCCGGCGACTCTTCCAGTCGCTGACAGCAAGCACCGGGACATAAACCGGAGACTCTTCCATTCATCGGCAGCAAGCACCGGGACATAAACCGGCGACTTTTCCCAAATTCATCGGCAGCAAGCCCCGGGGAAACATAAACCGGAGACTTTCCATTCATCGGCAGCAAGCACCGGGACATAAACCGGAGACTCTTCCATTCATCTGGCAGCAAGCACCGGGACATAAACCGGAGACTCTTCCATTCATCTGCAGCAAGCACCGGGACATAAACCGGAGACTCTTCCATTCATCGGCAGCAAGCACCGGGACATAAACCGAGACTCTTCCATTCATCTGCAGCAAGCACCGGACATAAACCGGAACTCTTCATTCATCTGCAGCAAGCACCGGGACATAAACCGGAGCCCTCTTCCATTCATCGGCAGCAAGCCCCGGGGAAAAAAAAACCCAGCGACTCTTCCATTCATCTGCTGCAAGCACCGGGACATAAACCGGAGACTCTTCCATTCATCGGCAGCAAGCCCCGGGAAACATAACGGAGACTCTTCCATTCATCGGCAGCAAGCACCGGGACTTTAAACCGGCGACTTTTCCAAATTTTCCCTGCAGCAAGCACCGGGACATAAACCGGAGACTCTTCCATTCATCTGCAGCAAGCACCGGGACATAAACCGGAGACTTCCATTCATCGGCAGCAAGCACCGGGACATAAACCAGCGACTCTTCCATTCATCGGCAGCAAGCACCGGGACATAAACCGGAGACTTCCATTCATCGGCAGCAAGCACCGGGACATAAACCGGAGACTTCCATTCATCGGCAGCAAGCACCGGGACATAAACCAGCGACTCTTCCATTCATCGGCAGCAAGCAGAGATCTTGCAGCAAGCCGTAGATTACGTTGTATATTATATGTAAAATTTAGAAGCTATAGTTCCTCTGCAGCATCTGGTAGCGGGTGATTACTCTATACCAGGCATCAATATGGGGGGAGATGGAGAAGGGGCAGCGGGTTTTGGGACAAGGCCGGAAGCCCGTGCACCATTTGTAAAGCAAATATGAGCGGGGAAGAAAATGTGAGCAATGCGCCGTGGCCGTACAATGAGGCGGCATTGTATCTGCCGAGGCCTTATCCTAAAGCCTATGACCCCCACTGGCCACACAATGCGCAGGCCTATGCAGAAAGCCGCAAACCCCAAAAATGGAGGTCAAACCCCTTAAGGGCCGCGGCAGGGGACAAGCTCAGGCGCCACAGGGGTCGGCAGGTTGTACGTCAAACTAGGCCCCATTCACAAGAACCAAGATTCTGTTGCCCCGGCAACCATTCAGCGCTCACAGCAACCAATCAGAGCGCAGCTTTCATTTTACCACATGGAATGAAAGCTGAGCTCTGATTGGTCGCCACGGGCAACAGCCTGAGAGGTCAGAAACGAGGCCTAGTCTAAGGCTCCGTCCACACGACGAGTCTTTCAAAGCCGAATCTGTGTGGAAAAACTTGTCTAAAAGCGAAAGTAAACCGTTCCCATGGACCTCAATATGTGTTGTAGTTCATACAATAAAAAAAAAAAAAAAAAAAACACATGTTCATACTTTGGTCATATTCCACAAGGAAAATTACCATTGAGGAATATAGGGCCAGCTAAAAAAAAACCCTGGAAAACGCGCCTAAAACAATTGTATGTGGTGCTGAAAGCAGCTCCACATCCAAAGTCACAGAAATGAATGGGCGTGGTTTGACTGTATAAAAAACAAAAAACACCACAAATCCACATTTAACATGTGAAATACTCGTCCGATGAGTACATTTTGTGGATGTGCCCTAATGGGTATTCACACAGCTGATATCACCGCTGTTATCGGAGCGTCAAAAAAGCCTTAAAAACACAAAGGTCTCAGACTAGGTCTCATTTATAAAAACATCGAAAAACGAGGGTGGTTGCCCTGGGAACCGCCACACAAATTTTAGTTTCCCGAGCCCTAAAGTAGTGCCCGCTGAGCTTGGGTTTGCCAGGGTAACGACCCCCTTTTTGGGGGTTTTGCATGAAGTGAAGTGTTACTAAGGGTATGTTCACATGGGGTAAGTTTTCATTTTACCAGAGCCATATAAGTAGTGACAGCTGAGCTCTGGTTGCCATGGGTAACAGACCCTCGATAGGTGTTATGCATGAAGTCAATTTACCTGGGGGTAATTTGGGACCATTTGCCAGTATTCCCTCTAAACGGGAAAATGGGGGCGAAAAAATTTTACTTTGTCCCTACTCTCGAGTATATGGATTAGCCCCCTTCCCCGGACGTACAAACGATCGATTTTGGCAGGGGAGAAAGGAGACATGCCACTTATTTGGGGCGCTTACGCGCCGTGAGTAATGACAGTCTATGGGGCCGGCGGGCTGCCACCCCAGACCCCCTCGCGGGAGTACGCACCGGTCAGCACGACTCCCAAACACATGGCGTACAGTACACCCTACAATTACGCCATGTAAACATAGCCTAAGGCTCTCTGTTGCCCATAACAACCAATCAAATCTCAGCTTTCATGTCCTGCACTGCTTTGAGAAAATGAAAGCGGCGTCCAAAAGGGTTTCGAAGGAACAAAAGTCTTGATTTTAAAAACAAGCCGGCTAATGGGCCAAAAACCCCTTACTATCTAAGATTTTGGGAACCTTTAGATTTCTAATTAAAAAAAGTTTAGCACGGACTGTTGCCAATGGCAACTGACCAGAGATCAGCCTTCTCAGAATTTAAAATGAAATGAGCCCGATTTTGGTTGCAAGGGGGAAACAGGCTGTATTTTAAAAAGGGAAAGTCCGTTGCCCATGGAACCCGAGTGGCCCTCGTCTCCTACTGCAGTCAATTGGTTGCTATGGGCAAAAAAGAGGGCCAGGTTTTTTTTCTGACCCCGTCAAAAAATTGATTTTTGCTGTAGTGAAAAAGCATGGGAAAGAAAAAGGAATCCCCCCCAAAAAAAAACCTGCCCAGGCTTTTAAAAATGGGTCAACATTTGCTTGCTGTGACTGAATGTAAACATTTACTGTTAAGACTTCTCACAGCTGCTTATTTGCTACAATGTATCAATCTGTAATCCCCAAAAAAGAAATAAAATCAAGTCCGTTTTAAAAGATCAGTTTACGTGAAACCTAGGGCCTGCTGGTGTGTGGGAGCCAGTGAGTAGGCTCCATTCACAGCCCCCTTTTGTGTTTTTCGGGGATGGGGAAGCGGACATCCGTTCAGCTTCCCCCGCATTCCAATTCCTTTTGCACATGGGCCCTCTTGTAGGTCCGGGGGCTCCCGCACGAAAAAACCCCGAAAAGGATTGCCCCTAAGGGAAGAGGTACGGGAAAAAAGCAAGGGGAAAAACCCACCTTGGGGTCGGGCGATTACTCTCCCTGTTTAGCCCGACAGCATTTAAGGCTTCAGGGATCCTACAACAGGACGGGGTAGGGGGCCCCAATTTTAGGGGGCCATCACAATGGATTTCAAAGCAAAATTTATCGTGGATTTCGCATCAAAGTCCAGGTGTAATCAGAGTTCCCAATTCCAAAAAGGGAAATCCGCACAAATACAGAGGGGTATTTGCTGAGGAGATCAATGGACTCAAGTTAAATATTTGACAGCGTTTGCTCGGATCCTGCAGTGGGGGCCTGGACCCTGTTAGCCGTTGACATGAGGGTTGAATGCGGAAATTTCGTGATTTTAATCGATTTTTTGGTTTGGAAAAAGGACAAGTGCACAAACAACACTAAAGGAGGGCTCCCAACATACACTGACATATCTCAATGTAGGTGCAGGATCCACACCTAGCTCAGAAATGGGCCTCTGAAAGACGGCGGCGCATGAGCAGAACTCTCCATTCTGTTCTATGTGAGGTCAGAGTATAGAACATTCCATTCCCCTGTACTGGGAACTCCCATAGAACAGACTGGAGAACACAGCACTCCCCTGTACTGGGAACTCCCATAGAACAGAATGGAGAACACAGCGCTCCCTGTATTGGGAAGTCCATAGAACAGAATGGAGAAACAGCGCTCCCTGTATGGGAACTCCTAGAGCAATTTGGGGAACACAGCGCTCCCTGTACTGGGAACTCCATAGAACAGAATGGAAAACACAGCGCTCCCCTGTACTGGGAACTCCATAGAACAGAATGGAAAAACAGCCCCTCCCCTGTACTGGGAACTCCATAGAGCAGAATGGAGAACACAGCGCTCCCCTGTACTGGGAACTCCATAGAACAGAATGGAGAACACAGCGCTCCCTGTACTGGGAACTCCATAGAACAGAATGGAGAACACAGCGCTCCCTGTACTGGGAACTCCCATAAAAGAGAATGGAGAGAACACAGCGTCCCCTGTACTGGGAACTCCCATAAAAGGAGAATGGGAGAACACAGCGCTCCCTGTATTGGGAAGTCCCATAGAGGAGAATGGAGAGAAACACAGCGCTCCCCTGTATTGGGAAGTCCCATAAAAGAGAATGGAGAGAACACAGCGCCCCCTGTACTGAGATGGAATAAAAATCCCTTACTGGAAACCAAGAACAGAATGGAGAACACAGTGCTCCCTTGTACTGGGAACTCCCATAGAACAGAATGGAGAACACAGCGCTCCCCTATACCGGGAACTCCCATAGAACCCAGTGCTGGATAACGTATGGACATTCTGATAGTCTGGCGAGGGTCCAGCACGGCGCCATGTTATCGGGAACCAATCTAGCTATGCTCTATGTGGATAAACTTGTGTATAATTAACACCATCACTGACATCAGACTGGCAGCTGCCCACATTGCCCAAAGATGGCGCTGACTCCAGACCGCCCGCTAACCCTCTGCCGCCCTGGCCCGCCACCTTTGCCAGCCCGCATACCCGTCACCATCTTTTATCAGGTCATGCTGCCGGTGTGTACATAGCAGAGCCCGACGTGCGCACATTCAGTGTGTTGTGGAAAACTGAGCGAGCGATGATGGAAAGTATGTGCCAAGCATCTTAATTGTCTCTTCTCGCTGATCACAAGGTTAGAACGAAGAAATTAGAAGCCAACGCTTCGCAGTCGGCAAAAAACAAACTATAAACTGCAGGAGGATTGGCGCAAAGTGATGGTGCCACGCTGCACACCGGGACAAAGGGCACCGCTGACTGGCATGTAGGCTGCATGGTGACAAGCTGTAATGCCAGGCAGAGGCGGCAGGGTCACTCCTACCCTGGACACCGACAATTCTGCTGAGTAAGTAACCCTGCTCAGTGCTGGAGCGTTATAAGGGGAACGGCTGATATCAGTCACATAGGTTATATCAGTGCTGGAGCGTTAAAGAGAGCGGCTTGATATTGTACAAGAAGGTTACTATATCAGTGCTGGAGCGTTATAAGGGGAGCGGCTGATATCAGTCACATAGAAGGTATATCAGTGCTGGAGCGTTATAAGAGGAGCGGCTGATATCAGTCACATACACGCTATATCAGTGCTGGAGCGTTATAGGAAGAGCGGCAGATATCAGTCACATAGAAGGTTATATCAGGGCTGGAGCGTTATAAGAGGAGCGGCTGATATCAGTCACAGAGAAGGTTATATCAGTGCTGGAGCATTATAAGAGGAGCGGCTGATATCAGTCACATAGAAGGTTATATCAGGGCTGGAGCGTTATAAGAGGAGCGGCTGATATCAGTCACATAGAAGGTTATATCAGTGCTGGAGCGTTATAAGAGGAGCGGCTGATATCAGTCACATATACGTCCGCGCTTATATCACTTCTTGTGACTGCATATCAGACCGGGCTCCTCTTATACCTATGTGACGATATCAGCGTCCTCTTATAACCGTATGTGGACTGATATCAGCGCTCTTATAACCTATGGACTGATATCAGCGCTCCTCTTATAACGATCCAGCCTTGATATAACTTTGGTGGACTGATATCAGCGCCCTCTTATAAGCCAGCATGATATAGTCTTCTATGTGATGATATACGCGCTCCTCTTATAACGCTCCAGCACGGATATAACCTTCTATGTGACTGATATCAGCCGCTCCTCTTATAACGGCCCCTGAATCCCTGTGGTCTCTGCCCTCCCCCTGTGGAGTCTCGCCCATGTCCCTGGCCCGGGACCCTACAAGCGGGGGCAGAACTGCTGTCAGGGACGCAGCGGGCGCTGCCACACAGTAAGTCACACGAGGTCAGAGCCAGGTGGCGGCACTGAAAGCGTTAAGCCCGCAGGCTGGCACAGCGCCCGCCCCAGGAGCTGCTGCACAGGTTCCTGGCCCTTTAATTGGAGCATTATAATACCAAAAAAAAAAAAAAGTCTAATAAAGGGAAATGCCGGGGATGATGGCGGGTGAGCGCATCCTACAATTACAGCTCCGCACTATAATTACTGGCGGATGCCAGGCTGTGCCAGCGGGAGGAATGTGGAGTCCTGCGGACGGGTATGTGCCACATTCACAGCAATAAAGATATTAGTCACCGCAAGAGGCCGCCGCGCGGTTTCAGATGCCAAAGGTGGCGCTGCCCCGTCCGGGACACCATCAGTAAGACCCACCGATGCCATGACACCTTCCCCATGTTTCTCCACAAGCCGCCCCTCACACCCAGTACCAGCAATTTTCCCGGGGGCCACTTCAGGTCTTATGAAAAATACCTAAGCACAACTGTTCTTGTTGCCCATAGCAACCAACAAGAGCCATTATATGAAAGCTGAGATCTGATTGGTTGCCATTAGCTCTGGTTGCCAAGGCGAACCACGACAGTCAGAGCTCACAGCAACCAATCAGAGCCCAGCTTTCACTTTACCAGAGCACAAAAAGCGGAGCTGTGATTGGTTGCTATGGTCTCTGAGACTTGATTCGTCTATAGTCTCTTATGACAACCAGAGCTTATAGCAACCAATCACAGCTCAGCTTTCACTTTACCAGAGCACTAAAAGCTGAGTTGTGACTGGTTACTATAAGCTCTGGTTGCTAAGGAGAACAACGACAATCAGTCAGAGCTCATAGCAACCAATCACAGCTCCGCTTTCACTTTACCAGAGCACTAAAAGTGGAGCTGTGATTGGTTGCTATGAGCTCTGACTGATTGTTCTTGTTCTCCTTAGCAACCAGAGCTTATAGCAACCAATCACAGCTCAGCTTTTAGTGCTCTGGTAAAGTGAAAGCTGAGCTCTGATTGGTTACTATGAGCTCTGGTTGCGAAGGAGAACAAGATCAGTCAGAGCTCATAGCAACCAATCACAGCTCCGCTTTTAGTGCTCTGGTAAAGTGAAAGCGGAGCTTGATTGGTTGCTATGAGCTCTGATTGTTCCTGTTCTCCTTGAATCCAATCAGTCAGAGAGCTATAGCAACCAATCACCAGCTCGCTTTCACTTCCAGAGCCTAAAAAGCGGAGCTGTGATTGGTTGCTATGAGCTCTGACTGATTGTTCTTGTTCTCCTTAGCAACCAGAGCTTATAGCAACCAATCACAGCTCAGCTTTTACTTTACCAGAGCACTAAATACTGAGCTGTGATTGGTTTACTATAGCTCTCTGGTTGTCTAGTGAACAAGAAACAGTCACAGTTCATAGCAACCAATCACAGCTCGCTTTTACTTTACCAGAGCACTAAATACTGAGCTGTGATTGGTTACTATAAGCTCTGGTTGCTAAGGAGAACAAGAACAGTCACAGGCTCATAGCAACCAATCACAGCTCTGCTTTCACTTTACCAGAGCACTAAAAGCGGAGCTGTGATTGGTTGCTATAAGCTCTGGTTGCTAAGGAGAACAAGAACAATCAGAGCTCAAAGCAGCCAATCAGAGCTCAGCTTTAATTTTACTAGAGCACTAAAAGCTGAGCTGCGATTGGTCGCTGTGAGCTTTTATTGGTTGCTATGGGCAACAAATTCTCCCGCTTAGACAGTTTTCATACAGGAGGTCCTTCATCTTTTCGAGGACTCTTCACTTCGTCAAACACTTAAGCCGTGGCCCGGACACTCGCTGACCCGGCGGCGTCTCCCCCCCTCGGCCTATGCAAGCCAAGCACAAGGTTACAACAAATCCTGCTCCATCAGTTGCGAGAACTGGTTGTAACCCGAGCGGCGGGACGTCCCCGGGAGGTTTGGTCCCTTTGATCTATGACAGTAAATTTCTAATTCCAGGTGTGACATCTCTAAAATATCCCCCCCCCCCCTCCGGGGAGCAGAGCAGTCATGTGACAGTCACACCGTGGATCCGGCACCCGGGGTAATGCCGCCCCCCCCTGGTACCTGTGACCAAGCACAGAACAGACCCAACGGTGGGCGCCACGCTCTGCTCCAGTCAGCCATAAAGTGAGAGGAGATTGCAGCGGCTGAGGCAGCACTACAACTCCCAGCATGCCACAGGAGGAGGGTCAGACAACGCATCAATGACAACAGCCAGAACTAAGATACACAGCATCTCTCCAGTTACTACCGAAACAGCTACTGTGCGGCTCCCAGCACCAACCACAAATCAGGCCCTACTCCAGTCACCACGCAAGCCTGTACTGGATGGAGCCGCCCACCGGGCACTACCCCAGCACCGGATGCCAACATTCAAGGGACCTGCTGCTGCCACCACCAAAGAACGGACCGAGCCCCTGACAACGAGATCACTCCGGTCACCACACAAGCAGATACAGCAGGACAACCAGGCCTCACCCCTATCACCACCAAAGCTCCCGACAACTCCGGCCACCACACAAGCAGATATAGTAGGACACCCAGGCCTCACTCCTATCACCACCAAAGCTCCCGACAACTCCGGTCCCTACCACCACAAGTACCAACAAGAGATACGGGCAGGACACCCAGGCCTCACCCCTATCACCACCAAAGCTCCCGACAACTCCGGTCACCACACAAGCAGCTATGGAGGACACCCAGGCCTCACTCATTTCCCCCCTATATCACCACCAAAGCTCCTGACAACTCCGGTCACCACACAAGCAGATATAGGAGGACACCCAGGCCTATCACCACCAAAGCTCCTGACAACTCTGGTCACCACACAAGCAGCTATAGGAGGACACCCAGGCCTCACTCCTATCACCACCAAAGCTCCTGACAACTCCAGTCACCACACAAGCAGATACAGGAGGACACCCAGGCCTCACCCCTATCACCACCAAAGCTCCCGACAACTCCGGTCACCACACAAGCAGATACAGGAGGACACCCAGGCCTCACCCCTATCACCACCAAAGCTCCCGACACCTCCAGTCACCACACAAGCAGATACAGGAGGACACCCAGGCCTCACTCTTATCATTCAGGTCCAGCATCTACACACAGGGCCTCAGTCCAGCCACCTCCAGAGACCGACCAGCACTGACTCAACCTACAGACACCGGACGTCACCTGTCACCACCCAAGGGTGCAAGGACTCCTCATCACACATCCCCGACACCGACACTTATGGTAGAACCTGCCCCGCCACGGCCCGGACGCTCCAGTCACTGCTAAACCAGCTACAAGATCTTCACTATTGTACACTATGTCAGCTCCAGTCACTACTAAAGCAGCAAGACAACCCCATTAGCGACTGTCTGTAGGCACGAGCAGGCCGCCAGTATGTACCAGCATCCCTCCGGCCGGCAGTGTATATAAGCAGCCAGGGCCCCCGCTCCAGTCACTGCCAAAGCAGCTACAAGATCTTCACTAATGTACACTAGGTCAGCACCAGTCACTACAAAATCAGAACGACAACCCCAGTAGAGACTGGCTGTAGGCACGAGCAGGCCGCCAGTAGGTACGAGCAGGCCACAGGCTGCCAGTGTGTATCCCCAGCCTCCGGCCTTCACGGTGCACAAGCAGGCCGCCAGTATGTACCAGCATCCCTCCAGCCGGCAGTGTAAATGAGCAGCCCTGGGCCCCGCTCCAGTCACTGCAAAAGCAGATACAAGATCTTCACTATTGTACACTATGTTTGCTCCAGTCACTACTAAAGCAGCAAGACGACCCCATTAGCGACCGTCAGTGTGTACGAGCAGGCCTCAGTGTGTATCCCCAGCATCCCTCCGGCCGCCAGTGTGTATCCCCCAGCCTCAGGCCGGCAGTGTGTACGAGCATCCCTCCAGCCGGCAGTGTATATGAGCAGCTCTCAGGCCGGCACCTCTGTACGAGCATCCCTCCAGCCGGCAGTGTATATGAGCAGCTCTCAGGCCGGCAGTGTATATGAGCAGCTCTCAGGCCGGCTCCTCTGGTGGAGCATCCCTCCAGCCGGCAGGGTAAATGAGCAGCTCTCAGGCCGGCAGTGTATATGAGCAGCTCTCAGGCCGGCACCTCTGTACGAGCATCCCTCCAGCCGGCAGTGTATATGAGCAGCTCTCAGGCCGGCACCTCTGGACGAGCAGCCCCCGCTCACCTGCAGCTCGCACCAGGCCACCTCCACCGTGGTCTCCGTGTCCAGCCCTTTATACACCGTCTTGAACGATCCTCTCCCGATCTCGATGTCGAACTTGAGGAAGCGTCCGTCCGGGGAGAAGCCGACCGCCTTGGTCTCCAGCTCCTCGTTGTCGTCCGGGGCTCGCTCGGCGGGGACGGAGCGCGGCAGCAGGCGGGACTCTGCGGCCTCGGAGGCAGCGGCGGCGGGCTCGGCGGCGGTGGCTGCGGGCTCCGCGGTGTCGGGCTCGGCCTCAGCCGCCGCCTCCTCTTCCTCCTCCTCGGGCTGCGCGAAGACGGGCTCGGCCGCCGGGAGGCAGAGCACGGACTCGGGCGGGGAGATGCACTGGTTGTTGGGCAGCTCCAGGGCCGTGGCGTTGGAGTCGCAGATGACGCTGCGGCGGAAGAAGCGGTGCTCGGCCTTGTCCTTGTCCATGGTGTGCCGGCGGCGGCGGAACTCCTCGGGCCGCCCGTCCGCCTCCTCCCGGGGGGCCGCCAGCGACGTATCCGAGCTGGAGCCATTAGAAGGCCGCGGCGGCGGGGCGAGGGACATGGCGGGGGTCGGGACCCTGCGCGGGCAGCGGGCTGTGAGTCGGCTCCCACGGCCGGAGCTCACAGGCCATGCTGCGACCCGGACATGAGACGCGGCAGGGGCTGCTGCTGCTGACAGGAACTCTCTACTCCCCTCACTCAGCAGCCAAATGGCGCACGGCGGCGCCGAGCTGACACACATCGAGCGCCGGGACACGCCCCCTGCAGGACGGACACGACTACTAACAAACCCGGACACGCCCCCCACATGTAACAGACACGACACGCCTTCTCTTTCCGGCACCGACCGCGCTGACCAATCAGGTCGCGTTGTGGTGTCCCAGCCCCGCCCACTTCTACGGCCACGGTTCTTTCTATCAAACCCCCTAGGCGTCAACGCCACGCCCTTCTGCTGTGCGCATGCGTCTTAGCGCTCCCTGTTACAGAGAAGAGGGACATGACGTCACAGCAGACTCTCCTGACGCTCATGGGAAATGTAGTCTTGGGTTTGCCCCACTAATACGGTCCTTTCTACCAAGCCCGCTCCCCTCTGCGCATGCGTTTTAGCTCTCCCTTTTGCCGAGAAGAGGGAAATGACGTCACAGCAGATCCTCCTGCCGCTCATGGGAAACGTAGTCTTAGGTTTGCCCCACTAAATACGGTCCTTTCTATTAAAGCCGCTCCCTTCTGCTGTGCGCATGCGTCTTAGCTCTCCCTCTTGCCGAGCAGAGGGACATGACGTCACAGCAGACTCTCCTGGCGCTCACGGGTTTGCCCAAAAATCCCGGGCCCTTTCTATCAAGCCCCCCCCCTTTGTTGTACGCATTTTTTTAGTCTCCCTTTTCCGAAAAAAGGAAATTACGTAAAGCAGTGCCCCCCTGCCTTTTCATGGGAAACGTATCTTGGGGTTTTCCCCACAAAAATACGGTCCTTTCTATCAAATCCGCTCCTTCGCTGTGGCATTTCTTTAGCTCCCCTCTCGCCGATCAGAGGGAAAAGACTACATTTCCCATGAGCAGGCGCTCATGGGAAATGTAGTCTTTCGCTTTCCCCACCTTACAGTCCTTTCTTATAAAACCCTGAGCGTCAACGCCACTGCTGTGCGCATGCGTCTTAGCACTCCCTTTCGCTGAGAAGAGGGAAATGACGTCACAGCAGACCCTCCATGCGCTCATGGGAAATGTATCTTGGGTTTTTCCCTCACTAACCGGTTTTTCTATCACACCCCTTCCCACGATGTACGCATGCGTCTTAGTTCTCCCTTTTGCCCCCACCGTACAGTCCTTTCTATCAAACCCATGAGCGTGAACGCCCCTCTCCGCTCTGACCAATCATTTATACGCTTTGTGCCTACCCAACCCCGCCCACTTAGACAGCCTCGGTCCTTTCTATCAAACCCAAACGCGTCAACGCCCCCTCCCCTCTTCTGTACGCATGCGTCTTATCTTTCTTTTGCCTAGAATAGGGAGTGACGTCATCGCAGACTCTCCAGGCGCTCATGGGAAATGTAGTCTTGGGTGTGCCAGACTAATACGGTCCTTTCTATCGAATCCATAGGCGTAAAGGGCCCCCCCCCCTCTGTTTGGCGAAAGCGCCTTATAGCCCCCCTTTTCTTAAAGGGGGAAGTACTCACCGCAACCCCCCAGGCCTTAGGGGAAATGTAGTCCAGGGTTTGCCAGAGGCCTTATGTTTTTTGTTTTTTTTAGGGTGGTTGAACGTGTCTGTGGCCCCATAAAAATGGTTGCACAATGGCTGCTGAGTCACGGCTGAGCAATCCTTATTAACATACAGACCTGGGTTCTCATAAGTGTTAAAATGAAAAAAAAAAGGCACATGCTGCACTGAACATGTGACAGTAAAACATTCAGCTGGTACATCACAAGGCAGACATTATAATAAAGGTTACCAGGGCAGGCAGGACGTGCACGGATCTGCTGGACACTCAGCTGTGGAGAAGGCTGGGCGGCCTTAAAAGGGCCTTAAAACCCCTGGGCATAAAATGTCTCATAAGGGGTGACATAAGCCGCACCCCCGTCGTGGGAGCAATGTGGGGGTTTTATCCCCTCCCCTCTTTTCCCTTTCCCCCCCCCGTTCAGGTCAGGACGGGGCCATCGTTTCCCCTTTAAGAATGTTCCGGAGACCCAATTTAGTTGCCGAAACCAGAACTTCCACAGCGAATGGTTTAAGATGGAGGAAAAAAGACAGATGTCAACCAAAATGGCTCCGGATTGCTTCATGCACACGGGCGCAGATGAAGCACAAGTAATGGCCTCCTCACCAGTCTTTATATGCAAGATTTTGTCTTACAGCCTCCCGCAGTTCACCTCCACAATGGAAGGCTCAAAAACTTCAGCACTTGGGCTCCAGGCACATAGCTGGGCAACGCAGGCTCCAGTCTCTAACTAGGCCCCTTTGGGTATCAGGAAAAAACGGCTCCAGGCCCTGACTGGGTCCAATGGTGTATCTAGGCAATGCAGACTCCAGTCCCTAACTGGGTCCAATGGCGTATCTGGGCAACGCAGGCTGCAGGCTCTGACTAGGCCCAATGGCGTATCTAAGCAACGCAGGCTCCAGGCACTGACTAGGCCCAATGGCGTATCTAGGTAACGCAGGCTTCAGGTCCTGACAGGGGCCCAATGGGGGACTAAGGCAACGTAGGCTGCAGCCCCCTGACTACCCCAAAGGGGGTGTATCAGGCAAAGGCTGCACCCGACTAGGCCCAATGGGACTAGGCAACGTAGTGCAGTCCTGATAGGCCCAAGGGTTTGATCAGGCAACGTAGCTGCAGCCCGTACCCCCATGGTTATCTAGTAACCAGTATGAAAATCTTGGTCCACCCTGGTGAAAATAATTTCTTGATTTTTGCCAAAAAAAACTAGGAAGCTCAAAAGGGTTTTGATCCACCCCGGGTAGATTTGCAAAAAGTAAATTTTATTTACATAAACCCATTGGCTCCAACCCCAATGGTTTGGACCAAGGGTTTTTATATGAAAATAAAATTTCACTTTTTGAAAAATCTAGGGAGGCAAAAATTCCTTCTGAGACAATCAAAGGTTATCAGGCAACGCAGGCTCCAGGCCCTGACTAAGCCCAATGCTGGATGTAGGCAACGCAAGCTGCAGTCCCTAAAAACTAGGCTAAATATGTTCTAGGCTCCACCCTTGACTAATCCTAAAAATTTTTCTAGGCCCCATGACTAGACCCAAGGGTGTATCAGCAAGCCCCCAGTAATGACAAAGCTAAATGGAAACAAGAAACGCGGGCTTAGGTCCTTACAAACCCCCAATATGGATTAGGCAGCACAGGCTCCAGTCCCTGACTATGCACAATGCAGTATCAAAAGCTCTAAAAAGGCATAATGGGGTCAGCATGGAGGAAAAAACCTGCTGGCGGGGGAATAAACCCAGGGCAGTAAAAGGGTCAGCAGGCAGGGGAAAGGACCCTGAGTGGCAGTGAAGAGCCTGGGGGGCAGTGAATGGAGCCGTGGCATGAATGGCTCAGCATGGCATGTATGGAGCCTTTGGGTGGAGTGAATGGGCTCAGCATGGCAGTGTATGGAGCCTTGTGCATTATGGACCTGTGTGGCAGTAAGGGAGTCTGAGGGGGCGTAAAATGGGTCTGAGGGGGCATGAAGGGGGCCACATGGCAGGGACCCTGTGGGGCAGGAATGGAGTCTGTGTGGCTTTTAAGGGAGTCGAGTGGCAGTGAATGGAGTCTGATGGCAGTGAAGGAGTCTGTGTGGCAGTGAAGGGGAGCCTGAGGGCAGTAAATGGAGCCCTAGGGCAGTGAATGGATCTGAGGGCAGTGAAGGGAATCTGAGTGGCAGTAAAATGGAGTCTTTTTGGCATGAAGGGGCCCCACATGGCAGTGGTTTTCTGTTTGGCAGTGAATGGAGTCTGAGTGGAGGAATGGAGTCTGAGTGCAGTAAATGGAGTCTGAGTGGCATAATGGAGCCTTGTGGCATGAAGGGGTCTGGTGGCATGAATGGGCCTGAGGGGCCGTGAATGGAGCCCCCTGTGGCGTGAAGGGGACCCCTGTGTGGCAGTGAATGGAGTCTGTGTGGCAGTGAATGGAGTCTGTGAGGCAGTGAATGAGTCTGTGGGGCGGAAGGGAGCCCTTTTGGGGCAGGAAGGGAGTCTGTGTGGCAGGAATGGAGCCGTGTGGCAGTGTTGGATCTGAGTGGCAGGAAGGGAGTCTGAGTGGCAGGAATGGAGCCTGAGGGGCAGGAATGGGCCTGAGGGGCATGAAGGGGACCCTGTGTGGCAGTGAATGGAGTCTGTGTGGCAGTGAATGGAGTCTGTGAGGCAGTGAATGGAGTCTGTGTGGCAGTGAATGGAGTCTGAGTGGCAGTGAATGGAATCTGAGTGGCAGTGAATGGAGCCTGTGTGGCGTAAAAATGGACCAAAGTGGCAGTGAATGGAGCCTGAGTGGCAGTGAATGGAGCCTGAGTGGCAGTGAATGGAATCAGCATAGCAGTGAATGGATCTTTTGGGGCAGGAATGGGTCTGTGGGGCAGTGAATGGAAATCAGCAAAGCGTAAAATGGAGTCTGTGTGGCGTGAAAGGAGTCTGTGGCAGGAATGGAGTCTGTAGGCGGAATGGAGTCTGTGGGCAGTAAAATGAGTCTAGGGGCTGAATTGGAGTCGATGGCAGTGAATGGAGCTGTGGGGCCCGTGAGGGAGCCTGAGTGGCAGTGAATGGAGTCTGTGTGGCAGTGAATGGAGTCTGAGTGGCAGTGAATGGAGCCTGAGTGGCAGTGAATGGAGTCTGTGTGGCAGTGAATGGAGTCTGAGTGGCAGTGAATGGAGTCTGTGTGGCAGTGAATGGAGTCTGAGTGGCAGTGAATGGAGCCTGAGTGGCAGTGAATGGGCTCAGCATGGCAGTGTATGGAGCCTGTGTGGCAGTGAATGGACCCTGGTGGCATGAAGGAGTCTGAGGGGGCAGTGAATGGAGCCTGTGTGGCAGTGAATGGAGCCTGAGTGGCAGTGAATGGAGACTGAGTGGATGAAGGGAGTCTGTGTGCATGAATGGAGCCTTGGTGGCAGTAATGGAGCCTAGGCAGTGAAGGGGCCCGTGGGGCGGGAAATGGAGTCTGTGTGGCAGTGAAGAGTCTGAGTGGCATGAATGGCCTGTGGGCCCAGGAATGGAGTCTGGTGGCAAAAAAGGGAGTCTGTGTGGCAGTGAATGGAGCCTGAGTGGCAGTGAATGGAGCCTGAGTGGCAGTGAATGGAGCCTGAGTGGCAGTGAATGGAGCCTGAGTGGCAGTGAATGGAGTCTGTGCCATTCTTCAGCATGGTGCGGCCCCACAGGCAGTTGCCCGGGGCCTCTACCCTCTTTAATATTATCACCCGGGTCACCATGTTATAATAATATACTTTATCATATAATTATTATTATTACATGAGCTTCTTGGTGACTAATAGAAATCCTAGTATAACAGCTTATATCAGCCCTATAGCATTTTGCTCTTGGGTCAGAACCGGATGCCTACATCCAGCACAGGTCCTGATTATGTATGGTAAGGTCATCCTCTCGATATAAGGGGTCACTGGGTTACCCTCTGTGCCCACAGTCCACACTGGTCCCAAGTATTGAAGTCTCCGGTCTGTATTCTGCATGACTAAAGGGGAACTTCTATAGCGGCGGCCTTCGGGCATTATTGGCCGCACTCCTGTCTGGTGCTCTGATCACAAGTTTTGTTTAAAAAGGAGCCCGCAATTTTCAATGGAGAGCCCCAAATAAGTAACACTGAAATCTCACATGCATGCCATAAGAAACTCCCTCTGTGCTGCGCTGATTCAGGATGTTAAAGGGGTGTTCTCACCATGGACTTTGGTGGCATATAAATAGGATATGTCTGAGAGGTACAGGTCCTACCTCTGGTATACACATCTATCCTGGGAACGGACCCCCAAAAGTTTAGACTCAGAATGGAAAGCTGGTCAGGCTTGCTCAGGACTCTTCATTCTGTTCTATGGGAGTACTGAGTCCAGGTGAGCGCTGTGTTCTCCATTCTGTTCTATGGGAGTTCCCGTACAGGGGAGCGCTTTGTTCTCCATTCAGCTCTATGGGAGTTCCTGGTACAGGGGAGCACTGTGTTCTCCATTCTGTTCTATGGGAGTTCCCAGTACAAGGGAGCGCTGTGTTCTCCATTCTGTTCTATGGGAGTTCCCAGTACAGGGGAGCGCTGTGTTCTCCATTCTGTTCTATGGGAGTTCCCAGTACAAGGGAGCGCTGTGTTCTCCATTCTGTTCTATGGGAGTTCCCAGTACAGGGGAGTGCTGTGTTCCCATTCTCCTCTATGGAGTTCCCAATACAGGGAGGCGCAGTGTTCCCCATTCTGTACTATGGGAGTTCCCAGTACAAGGGAGCGCTGTGTTCTCCATTCTGTTGTGTGGGAGTTCCCAGTACAGGGGAGCGCTATGTTCTCCATTCTGTTCTATGGGAGTTCCCAGTACAAGGGAGCGCTGTGTTCTCCATTCTGTTCTATGGGAGTTCCCAGTACAGGGGAGTGCTGTGTTCTCCATTCTGTTCTATGGGAGCTCTCAGTACAGGGGAGCACTGTGTTCTCTCCATTCTGTTCTATGGGAGTTCCCAGTACAGGGGAGCGCTGTGTTCTCCGTTCTGTTCTATGGGAGTTCCCAGTTGCAGGGGAGCGCTGTGTTCTCCGTTCTGTTCTATGGGAGTTCCCAGTACAGGGGAGCGCTGTGTTCTCCATTCTCCTCTATGGGAGTTCCCAGTACAGGGGAACACTATGTTCTCCATTGTGTTCAATGGGATTTCCCTGTACTGGGGAGCGCTGTGTTCTTCATTCTGTTCTATGGGAGTTCCCAGTACAGGGGAGCGCTGTGTTCTCTCCATTCTGTTCTATGGGAGTTCCCAGTACAGGGGAGCACTGTGTTCTCCATTCTGTTCTATGGGAGTTCCCAGTACAGGGGAGAGCTGTGTTCTCCATTCTGTTCTATGGGAGTTCCCAGTACAGGGGAGAGCTGTGTTCTCCATTCTCCTCTATGGGAGTTCCCAGTACAGGGGAACACTATGTTCTCCATTGTGTTCTATGGGAATTCCCGGTACAGGGGAAGCGCTGTGTTCTCCATTCTGTTCTATGGGAGTTCTCAGTGTAGGGGAGCGCTGTATTCTCCATTATCTTCTATGGGAGTTCCCAGTACAGGGGAGTGCTGTTTTCTCCATTCTGTTCTATGGGAGCTCCTAGTACAGGGGAGCGCTGTGTTCTCCATTCTCCTCTATGGAAATTCCCAGTACAGGGGAGTGCTGTGTTCTCCATTCTGTTCTATGGGAGTTCTCAGTACAGGGGAGCGCTGTGTTCTCCCTTCTGTTCTATGGGAGTTCCCAGTACAGGGGAGCGCTGTGTTCTCCATTGTGTACTATGGGAGTTCTCAGTACAGGGGAGCGCTGTGTTCTCCATTCTGTTCTATGGGAGTTCTCAGTACAGGGGAGCGTTGTGTTCTCCATTCTCCTCTATGGAAAATCCCAGTACAGGGGAGCGCTGTGTTCTCCATTCTGTTCCATGGGAGTTCCCAGTACAGGGAAGCGCTGTGTTCTCCATTCTGTTCTATGGGAGTTCTCAGTACAGGGGAGCGCTGTGTTCTACATTCTGTACTATGGGAGTTCTCAGTACAGGGGAGCGCTGTGTTCTCCATTCTGTTCTATGGTGCAGAATCATTACGAATCATTAATTTTTTAACCACATAATATCAAATTATAATGGTTATTTCTTTGAATTTTACATTTTATTCTAAAAATTGCTATAATGACGTCTATGATGATGTCTGATATTTGGGGAAACAAGGGCACAAGTCACTGCTGGAGCTGTCGGAGCTGTCAGTGTGGTGCTGGCCGGTAACAGAGGCTGCAGACAGCACCTTGGCGGGTAACCTGCTGCTCCTCACCGCCATGTCACTGTATGCCCACCCTCATCCTCCCTGGAGCTGCCATTATTTAGCCTCATCTAACCCTGCGCTGCGCCTAAACTTTCAAATAAGTCCTGACATAGTGCTGCCAACAGTGGCTGCGCCATAACATCGCAACGACAATGCCGTATGGTAGTCGACATAGCATCCGAATACCAGGACTGTCCCGCTGGACCTGGGTCAGTTGGGAATTACAACCTCTAGGCCGGGCACAGCTGGTTACCCTCCTCTTCCGCTATTTTGGACCTGCCTTGGAATACACCCCAAACGTTCACATCTGCTGATCTGGCACAGGGGTAGTTGCGCTGAGGTCTTCGTTGGGTGCAAGGTCTCTAACATCCACCGTGATGTCGTCATGGAGGAGGGAAGAGGAGTCCAGTGGCTGCAGCCTGTGAAGCTCTAGTGACCTCCATGCCCAAGAGAAATAAGGCATCGCTGGAAAATAATGGCGACCACACAAAATACTGACACTGAGGGCACAATTTGTCCATTGTCACTTAGAGGTGTACTTACTTTTGTAGTCACTTAGGGGTGTCCACACTTTTGCTGTCACTTAAGGGTGTACTCACTTTTTTAGTCACTTGGGGGTGTACTCACTTTTGTTGTCACTTAGGGATGTCCTCACTTTTGTTATCACTTAGGAGTGTACTCACTTTTGTGGTCACTTAGGGGTGTACTCAATTTTGCTGTTACTTAGGGGCGTAATCACTTTTGTTGTCACTTGGGGGTATACTCACGTTTGTTATCACTTAGGGGTGCACTCACTTTAGATGTCACTTAGGGGTGCACTCGCTTTAGATGTCACTTAGGGGTGTACTCGCTTTTGTTGTCACTTGGGGGTGTCCTCACTTTTGTTGTCACTTGGGGGTGTACTCACTTTTGTTATCACTTAGGGGTGTACTCACGTTTGTTATCATTTAGGGGTGCACTCACTTTAGATGTCACTTAGGGGTGTATTCACTTTAGATGTCACTTAGGGGTGTACTCACTTTTGTTGTCACTTGGGGGTGTCCTCACTTTTGTTGTCACTTGTGGGTGTACTCACTTTTGTTATCACTTAGGGGTGACCTCACTTTTGTTGTCACTTGGGGGTGTCCTCACTTTTGTTGTCACTTAGGAGCGTCCACACATTTGCTGTCACTAGGGATGTCCTCACTTTTGTTGTCACTTTGGGGTGCACTCACTTTTGTTGTCACTTTGGAGTGTACTCACTTTTGTTGTCACTTAGGGGTGTCCTCACTTTTGTTGTCACTTGTGGGTGTACTCACTTTTGTTATCACTTAGGGGTGCCCTCACTTTTGGTGTCACTTGGGGGTGTCCTCACTTTTGTTGTCACTTAGGTGAGTACTCACTTTTGCTGTCACTTAGGGTTGTACTCACTTTTGTTGTCACTTTGGGGTGCACTCACTTTTGTTGTCACTTTGGAGTGTACTCACTTTTGTTGTCACTTAGGGGTGTCCTCACTTTTGTGGTCACTTACGGGTGTACTCAATTTTGCTGTTACTTAGGGTCGTAATCACTTTTGTTGTCACTTAAGGGTGTCCTCACTTTTGTCGTCACTTAGGGGTGCACACACTTTTGTTGTCACTTAGGGGTGTCCTCACTTTTGTGGTCACTTAGGGGTGTCCTCACTTTTGCTGTCACTTAGGGGTGTCCTCACTTTTGTCCCCAGCGGTTAGACATGGCTGTCTGTGTTATTTTGAGGACACCCCATCCCCCTGTGATACAAGTCGGGCACTGACTGCTTTACATTGTATCACTTAAGGGTGTCCTCACTTTTGGTGTCACTTCGGGGTGTCCTCACTTTTGTGGTCACTTCGGGGTGTCCTCACTTTTGTCCCCAGCGGTTAGACATTGATGTCTGTGTTATTTTGAGGACACCCCATCCCCCTGTGATACAAGCCGGGCACTGACTACTTTACATTGTATCACTTAGGGGTGTCCTCACTTTTGTGGTCACTTAGGGGTGTCCTCACTTTTGTCCCCAGCGGGTTAGACATTGATGTCTGTGTTATTTTGAGGACACCCCATCCCCCTGTGAAAACAAGCCGGCACTGACTGCTTTACATTGTATCACTGAGGGGTGTCCTCACTTTTGTGGTCACTTAGGGGTGTCCTCACTTTTGCTGTCACCTAGGGGTGTCCTCACTTTTGCTGTCACCTAGGGGTGTCCTCACTTTTGTCCCCAGCGGGTTAGACATTGAGGTCTGTGTTATTTTGAGGACACCCCATCCCCCTGTGATACAAGCCGGGCACTGACTCCTTTACATTGTATCAGGGTCAGATCCTCAGTGTTGTCCCAGGAAAAGATATATATGACAATATTCACTAAAATGTGAGAGAGTGTAAATAATGCTGCCAAACCATACATAGAAATAATGACGCTATATCGCACATAAAAAAACAGGTCCTAACCATGTAAAGACGACCCCAGCTCTAGCTCTGCCACAATTCTGCTGACTGTGACTATATTAGTTTCAGGCAATGGTATGTGGAAGAATTTTTCCATGGGGAGGTATAATGCTGCCATACATTACAAATATAAATAATGCTACCAAACCATACGTAGAAATAATACTGCTACATAGTACATAAAGACAACCCCTCATTAACAAGATCATCAGTGAGAAGCAAGAAATAAAGCCCGTCATAATTTCATTTAAAATATAAATAATACTACCAAACCATACTTATAAATAATGCCGCTATACAGTACAGGAAAAACACCTACTAACCATGTAAAGACGACCCCCATTAACAATAACATCATCAGTGTGCAGCAATTCATAGCGTCTGCCATACATTTCACATATTAATAATGCTGCTAAACCATACAGAGAAATAATGCCACTATACAGTACAAGAAAAACACGTACTAACAATGGAAAGATGACCCCCATTAACATTGACATTATCAGTGTGCAGCAATTAATACAATTGCCATACCGCCATACATTTCACATATAAATAATGCTACCAAACCATACATATAAATAATGGCGCTATATAGTACAGGAAAAACACGTACTAATAATGTAAAGATGACCCCCATTAACATTGACATTATTAGTGGGCAGCAATTAATACAATTGCCATACCGCCATACATTTCATATATAAATAATGCTACCAAACCATACATATAAATAATGCTACCAAACCATACATATAAATAATGTCGCTATACAGTACAGGAAAAATACGTACTAACAATGTAAAGATTACCCCCATTAACAATAACATCATCAGTGTGCAGCAATTCATAGCGCTCCATAACTTTTCCACATTTAAAATTTTTAAA
This sequence comes from Phyllomedusa bahiana, assembly GCA_025379985.1. Lineage (NCBI taxonomy): Eukaryota > Metazoa > Chordata > Amphibia > Anura > Hylidae > Phyllomedusa > Phyllomedusa bahiana. Next base: position 322 of record JAODAL010025437.1, on the reverse strand, counting down.
AATGCTCAAACCAACATAAAAATAATGCCCTATAAGTACAAAAAAAACACGTACTAACAATGGAAAGATGACCCCCCCTTAACATTGACTTATCAGTTGCAGCAATTAAACAATTGTACCCCCTACATTTCAAATAAATAATCTACCAAACCATACATTAAATAATGCCCCCTATTATAGTACAGGGGAAAAACCTAAAAATGTAAAGATACCCCCCTTAACATTGACTTATAGTGGGGGAGCAATTAATGCAATTGCCATACCGCCATACATTTCACATATAAATAAAACTACCAAAACCAACAAATTAAATAAAAGCCCC
>JAODAL010025436.1:0-58647 GCA_025379985.1 Phyllomedusa bahiana | reverse complement strand
GCCTGCAACAATTAATTTTTACTGTCCACCATTTTCCCAAAAATCCTACTCCATGTCACTTTTACCCAGCGTTTTTTCCATTTAACATGTAATCAAGAAATGGATTTTTCCCCCCCATGTGAATCCTTGCTTTATCAGTGTTAACCTCATCTGCCAAACCTCTGCCCAGGCCCCCAAAATTACCCAGACCCCCAAAAATAACACATTATCCCTATTTGTTGATTCTTTACGAGCTTAGTACATCTGAAAAGATCGATATTCACTGTCAATCCTTGTGTAAATCTTAATGAAAAAATAAAGGGGATAGGGCCCAATACTGAGCCCTGTGGTCCCCCCCGTAACGGGGACCCAGTCGATATGTGCTTTTAAAATTCCACCCTTTTTTTCTATCACGAGCCAGTTGCTTACCCACTTGCACAATTTTCCCCTAGTCCAAGCATTTTATTTTACCACCAACATTTTATATGGCAAAGTATCAAATGCTTTTTAAAAAACTAAAAATTTCATCCAAAACTTCACCCCGATCCAGTCTAGAACTAACTTCCTCTAAAGCGATGAATTTTGTTTGACAAGACCGATCCCCCATAAAACCCCTGCTGGGAAAGGCCCTTTTCATTTATTTTCATGGATAGTTTAGGATAGCTCTCTTTTGAAAACCTCAAACATTTTTTAAACCCCCAACAAGGTTAAAGTTCCGGGCCCCAAAATTTCAAGAATCCTTTTTGACCCCTTTTTGAAATTGGGCCCCCATTTGTTGCGCGAATCCTTTTGGGAATACCCTGCTTTTAAAAGTCCATTAATATTAAAAGGGGGGCCCATATAGACATTTAATAACCCCTTAGGAATGTGGGGGGTGTGCCATCAGGACCTGGGGATTTGTCTATTTTAACTTCAAAGAAAGCGGGACTTTTCCTGGGTTAGCAAAAAATTTAAGTTGGGGTTTACCTCATCTTCCATCCCCCCGCCATCAACAAAAAGGGCACCTCTTTTTGGAAATACAGTGGAAAATTTTTTTTAATGGTTTGCTTTTTTCTTCATCGCCCCCAACAGTCTCCCTCAATACTTTTTAAAAACCAAAATTTTTTTTTTTTTAAATTTTTTTACTTTTAATAATATTTTGGGGTTACTTTTACTTTCTATAGCAATATGTCTTTCTGTCTCCAGCTTTGCTGCCTTTATCATTATTTTACATATTTTATTTTTTTCCTTATAGTTTTTTAGTGCCTCTTCGCTGCCCTCCTGTTTTAGGAGTTGAAAAGCTTTCTTTTTGTTATTTATTGCCTCCTTTACATTTCTGTTGATCCACATTGGGTTTTTCCTGTTTATTTGTCCTAATTATTTTATTACCATATTTGTTCTGCTATTTTTAAACAACTTGTCCCAGTCAATATGGTTTAGGACTTCCCTAAGCAGAATAAAATTAGCCTTTCTAAAATTCAGTGTTTTTGTGGCTCATTGACAAAAAACTCTATTGAAGGATAAATGGAAATGTATTATATTATGGTCACTATTTCCTAAGTGCCCCTCAACCTGAACATTTGTTACTCTGTCAGGTCTAATAGTGAATATTAAGTCTAGAAGGGACTTTCCTCTAGTCGGTTCCTGAACTATTTGGGAAAGGTAATTATCTTTAGTTATTGACAAAAACCTGTTTCCTTTATGAGAGCTACAGGTTTCAGTTTTGCCAATTTATGTCTGGATAGTTAAAGTTGCCCTTAATAACAAACTCATTCTGATTAGCCGCCTCATCTATTTGCCTGAGAAGTACATCTTCCATGGGTTCTGTTATATTTGGGGGCCTATAGCAGACAACTATTAGGATTATATTATTGTTGTTACCCCCATGTATATTTACCCAAATTGATTCCACATGTTCATTTCCTGTATATATATATATCTTCCCTCAGTGTTGGCTTCAGACAGGAGTTTACATAGAGACATAAACCTTCCCCCTTCCGGTCTTTACGATCTCTTCTAAATAGACTGTAACCCTGTAAGTTAACCACCCAGTTGTAGCTCTTGTCCAGCCATGTCTCAGTTATTCCCCACTATATCATATTTTTCTTCAGCAATTAATAATTCTAGTTCATTTATTTTGTTGGTCAGACTCCTGGCATTTGTCAGCATGCAATTTAGAGATTTTTCAGTTTTTATTCCTTTCTCCCTGTTCTTTTTAACTATTGCTACACCCCCCTCCCTCTACTCCACCCTCTATTATTAGACATAGAAAAAAAGAAGCATACTCAGCTCTGTGACGCTCCCATTCCATCCTGGTGGCCGTACTGTACATCCCGGCTGCACAGTAAACATCCATCATTCATGTGCTATGTGCAGCCAAGCAAAGGCCACAACATCAATGCAATTTGCAATTTCTGCAATTTGTGGCAGAAATAATGTCATACGTGCTTTATAACTACATTTATAATGTGTTTTAGACAGTTTCTAGACGCCACTTGTCAGATAACATGTGGTGTGGCATTGCGGAAACTGGCGTGGCTTAGTGTGTGACGGAGTGCTCCAAAGTTTGGATGCACTTAATAGTAGAAAGCTAGCCAATCAATAGAAGATGTAAAGTAAGACAGTCTAAACCAGCACCAGGTTATAAACACTATGATATATAGTAGAGACCAAAAGTTTGGACACACCTTCTCATTCCAACAGTTCTCTGTATTTTCATGACTATAAAAATTGTATATTCACACTAAAGGCATCAAAACTATGAATTAACACATGTGGAATTATATACTTAACAAAAAAGTGTGAAACAACTGAAAATATGTCTTATATTCTAGGTTCTTCAAAGTAGCCACCTTTTGCTTTACTGCTTTGCACACTCTTGGCATTCTCTTGTTGAGCTTCAAGAGGTAGTCACCTGAAATGGTCTTCCAACAGTCTTGAAGGAGTTCCCAGGGATGCTTAGCACTTGTTGGCCCTTTTGCCTTCACTCTGCGGTCCAGCTCATCCCGAACCATCTCGATTGGGTTCAGGTCTGGTGACTGTGGAGGCCAGGTCATCTGGCGTAGCACCCCATCACTCTCCTTCTTGATCAAATAGCCATTACACAGTCTGGAGGTGTGTTTGGGGTCATTGTCCTGTTGAAAAATAAATGATGGTCCAACTAAACGCAAACCGGATGGAATAGCATGCCGCTGCAAGATGCTGTGGTAACCATGTATTCCTTCAATTTTGAATAAATCCCCAACAGTGATAGCATCAAAGCACCCCCACACCATCACACCTCCTCCTCCATGCTTCATGGTGGGAACCAGGCATGTAGAGTCCATTCGTTAACCTTTTCTGGGTCGCACAAAGACACGGTGGTTGAAACAAAAGATCTCAAATTTGGACTCATCAGACCAAAGCACAGATTTCCACTGGTCTAATGTCCATTCCTTGTGTTCTTTAGCCCAAACAAGTCTCTTCTGCTTGTTGCCTTTCCTTAGCAGTGGTTTCCTATCAGCTATTTTACCATGAAGGCCTGCTGCACACAGTCTCCTCTTAACAGTTGTTGTAGAGATGTGCCTGCTGCTAGAACTCTGTGGCAATGACCTGGTCTCTAATCTGAGCTGCTGTTAACCTGTGATTTCTGAGGCTGGTGACTCGGATGAACTTATCCTCCGCAGCAGAGGTGACTCTTGGTCTTCCTTTCCTGGGGCGGTCCTCAAGTGAGCCAGTTTCTTTGTAGCGCTTGATGGTTTTTGCCACTGCACTTAGGGAAACTTTCAAAGTTTCCCTAATTTTTCGGACTGACTGAGCATAATTTCTTAAAGTAATGATGGCCACTCGTTTTTCTTTACTTAGCTGCTTTTTTCTTGCCATAATAGAAATTCTAACAGTCCATTCAGTAGGACTATCAGCTGTGTTTCCACCTGAGTTCTGAACCACACAACTGATGGTCCCAACTCCATTTATAAGTCAAGAAATCCCACTTATTAAACCTGACAGGGCACACCTGTGAAAACCATTTCAGGTGACTACCTCTTGAAGCTCATCAAGAGAATGGCAAGAGTGTGCAAAGCAGTAATCAAAGCAAAAGGTGGCTACTTTGAAGAACCTAAAATATAAGACAGATTTTCAGTTGTTTCATACTTTTTTGATAAGTATATAATTCCACATGTGTTAATTCATAGTTTTGATGCCTTCAGTATGAGTCTATAATTTTTATAGTCATGAAAATACAGAAAACTGTTGGAATGAGAAGGTGTGTCCAAACTTTTGGTCTGTACTGTATGTGGCGCTTTGTAAGACTGTCTAAGTGTTAGACAGTATTGATTAATCTGCCCCAATGTTTTAGGCTCCAAATACTTGACAACTTTGGGTTGCTAGTAAGTCCCTGTAAAATTATGGTAGTATTGAAAACCACAATGAAACCTCTACGAGATTTACTAAGGTAACTTCAATTTTCAGCATTGTGCAGTTGGTGTGCAGCCCTAGCCTTTCTGACTGAGGTCTTTGGGTGAAAAAGGGCCATGAGCAGGCTGCATTTTAAGAATGTTTTTTTCTCTCACTGATTACAAACACCTATCTGACCATTGCATATTTGGTAAGAAAAATGACACGTGAAAGACATAGAAATCTGAGAAAAGTGTTTTCTGGGAATCCTTCCTTAGGCTATGTTAATATATTGCTGTCATATCAAGCTTTTCAGTGCTGCTTTAGTACAGAAATGTGGTCATTTTGAGCTCCTATAGCATTTCCACAGCACACTTATTAGTCCTTGCTAATTTAACAATGGCACCTACTTGTTCAGTTTTGAGAGGGCATTGCAAAGACATTTCATTCCTGAAACGTAAGGTTAATTTATGCAGTAGCAAGTGTAAAACACTATGTCATCTTCTATTTTGTCCTTGTGAGTCTTTATATCTTTCACTGAACATTACATCGTAATTCTTAGACTGCTTTTATCTCTCTACCAGCTCGTAGTACCAGAATATTGCATTCATGGCCTCTTCTGTCTCATGTTTATGTGTGCTGCTGAATGGGTTACTCTGGGTCTTAATATACCACTGCTATTTTACCACCTCTGGAGGTAAGTAAATATCCTGTTTATATAATTCACCAGTGACTTTTGCATGGGTGCTGTTTAAGGTAATTGCATTATACACGCACTTAGGGCCACATGTATGAACCTGTTACTATGGGCAAAAGAGTGAGTTTTAGACATAAACAGTTTCATACATGTGGCCCTTAGTGTAGTAGTACAGTAATTTCTCATGGTACAGTAGCCTATAATTTATAATATTTTCAATTTACAATGTCTTTTCTGAGCCATCATTGCAGCCACATTCAATAAACAATCCCACAAGCAGTGCCAATCTGCCACATATGGCATTGGCTGGAAAATCCAATCAACATGCAAATTTAACTGGTAAAAAACAACTTTGACTTCCTTCAAGTCACAAAAATAGATTAATCGAACCTAAAAAAAAAATTAGGTACAAATGTTTTACATTTTCATATAATATCTATATCTATAATTATTTTACCAAAGAGTGATAAAATTTATTATCCCTTATACTGCCTTATCTTGAATATGGGATTCAGTTTTTGGTTGAAATTTGAAATTGGATATAGGAGAGATAGTTCAAAGGTGTGATGTTACAATGATAATCTGGAACAAACTGGCTTTATCAGCTTAGAATTAAATGTTATTAGGCTGTTTTACATAAGACAATTATTATTTATTCATTTGTCCATTCAAATGATTGTCCCCAGTGATTGCCCCTTGTAAAAGGCCATATGCCAAACGAGCAGTTGCATAATGTCAACTGCACCTTTTGTGCAGAAATAAAAATGATCTTTTGTCAGTAGCACCTGTCCCCATGTAAACAAGGAATGTGGTGACAACTATAATGAAAGTGAACGACCACACAAGCGATCATAACTTTTGAACAATCATTCATGTCGTTGTTCACCCCCACATTGTGAAGGCTTCTTTTACAGAGCATCCTGTGACCTGTAGTAAGCTGATTATTGCTCATAACGTGCAATCAGTGTTGGACTGGGGAGCTGAGACCCAGCAGGAGAGTTCATTCTTGAGGCCCACCAATGACATTGATTCTGGGGACCACCAGTAGAGTTGATTCTGGGGACCCATCCTGCAGCTACTGTCAGAACTGTATATGACTCTTGAACTTTGCCTCTTGCTTTCTGCCTCTCTTTCTCCTGCCTTTCTCCTCAAAAGCAGCCCTAGGCCTGCTATGGCCAGAAGGGGTTTCCACATAGCCAGTCCGGGCCCGTGTGTAATTATAAGTCCATGTAAATGCAGTTTTAGATGCGAGGTTCATATGTATAAATATATGCGTTGTCAATAGAAAGAACTGCAACATAACTTATTAATTCTAAGAATTTTACTAAGATATGGGAAATATTCATTTTGTTTGAGGAAAAGGTGTCAGACATCAAGAGTAAAAGAGTCCTTATAATAAAATAATCAGGCTATGGAATACCCTATTAGAAAACGAGCAAGTGATGAGCACCAGGAAAAAATTGTAGATGAAATTGGTATCGGGCCGAAAATGCCCTTAATCTTAGCTCTAGATTAAGCTAAACTAAGATTAAGGGCATTTTCGTCCCGAAACGCGTCAGCTCAAAGCCCCTCTGACCACTCCGTGCACACGTTTTTGCTTCCATCTTTGTATTGTTCCAATAAATTTTATCTACAATTTTGGCCTGGTGCTCGTCACTTGCTCGTTTTCTACTTCGAAGTATTTGTGTTACATGGGACGCCGACTTGAGCACGGACCTCTGGTTTGGACTATCATCATATATTTGGAGATGAGCTGGCTATTGCTTTTTTGTTGCATTTTATGGAATACCCTATCCCTATGGCTGATAGGGTCAGTCCACACAGCAAGGTTTTTGGTCAGATTTTCAGTTTTCGGATTTTAAAACCGTCTGAAAAACGACTGTCAATCTTCCACATAGACTTTATAGAAAATCCATCCAGCAGTTCCCACCGAACGGATTTTCTGCCGGACGGTTTTTTACACTCCGGTGTTCTGAAAAACTTTTAATATGCACAATCTTACACCTGAAAAATTGGTTGAGGGGGACAGAGAATCCACAAACCGCGGACAGAACAATCCCCCAAAACCATCCAAAAGACAACAAAATACGGGCCGGATTCTTACAACAGAATCTGACCAGTATTTTGTCAATGCCGTGTGGATGCACCCATACAGTAACAGTATCTTTGACTTCAATTACTTACAAACAGATGACTATTTACCAGTTAAAGAATCCAACTACAGTGTAAATGTAGAAATACTTGCACATTGCTGCATAGCAGACGGTTCACATAATCTGCAGATCATAAAATGAAAGGACCCCATCTTAGGGCTCGTCTACAAGACGAGTATTTGAAGGGGGATCTATGTGGATTCCAACTTGAAATACTCGTTGAAAACCTAAAGTAAAACCATTTTGGTTGGATGAAGTCTAAACTACAGTCAGGCAATTGACAAAGCATCTATTACCTACAGTTTCTGATCCAGTGGCATCTGAAGTTTGTATCTTAGGGGAATTCACACAGATGTGACAAGTTTAGATTTTGATAAATTTGTATGTTTACAAGGCTGGACTCATTTTCCCTTAAGTTATGTCTACACAGCACTGGATTCTCGTTGGACTTTCAGCAGATTTATTATTTAAAATCCGTTGAAAATCCGACTGTACCCAGTGCTGTGTAGACCGAAATGAAAAATCTGTGCACTTGTCTACACAGTCTTCCGCAGGATTGCGGTCGGATTCCCATATATTCAGTGTAGGGGGCCGATGGCAAATCCGAAAAATGACTGCAGTTTTTAGCACAAATCTGTGGCAAAAACCATGTTCCAGCGATGTTAAAATGCCGTCAGGTTTTGGACAGCATTTTAACATATGCTGTGGAGAAATAGTCTTATTCATAAACACTTTAACTCATTAACTTATTATTATTTATTTTAGAGTGCCATTGATTCCAGGGCGCTGTACATTCAAGGGGGTTACATACATAACATTAGTCAAACAAGTACAATGGTGACAAAATGTGACTAACAACTGGTATAGAGGGAAAGAGAACCCTGCCCACGAAGTCTTACAATCTCCAAGGAAGGGGGAAAAAGAGACAGAAGGTGAGGGGCAGACATGCTGGTGGAGGGTGTAGTAACAGCGCTGTTATTGTAGGTTATAGGCTATCCTGAAGAGATGGGTTATCAGGTTGCTTTTGAAGCTGGTGAAAGTGGAAGAGAGTCTGATGTGTTGGGGCAGTGAGTTCCAGAGTATGGGGGAAGCACGAGAGAAATCTTGGAGATGGTTGTGTGAGGAGCTGATAAGAGGAGAGCAGAGAAGAAGGTTCTATGAGGAGCAGAGATTGCCTGAGGGAAGATATCTAGAAATTAAGGCAGAGGTGTATGGAGGAGAGAGATTATGGAGAGCTTTGTAGGTCATGATTAATAACTTGAAATTAATTCGCTGGGCAATGAGTAGCCAGTGAATGGATTGGCAGAGGGGAGAGGCAGAGGAGTAACGAGGAGAGAGGTGAATAAGATGGGCAGCAGAGTTGAGGATGGATTGAAGGGGAGCAAGAGTGCTAGATGGGAGGCTGCAGGGAACGATGTTGCAATAGTCTAGGCGGAAGATGACAAAGGCAGGGAGCAGCATTTTTGTAGTATCAGAATTAAGGAATGAGGGGATTTGTGAAATATTTTTCAGGTGGAGGCAGCAGCTGGAGGTAAAGGTTTGGATGTGTGGTTTGAAGGACAAAGTTGAGTCAAGGGCTATTCCAAGGCAGTGGACTTGCAGGACCGGGGAGAGTGTAGATCCATTGACTGTAATAGAGAGATCAGGTGGAGGGATGGAGTGGGATGGTGGAAAGATAATTAATTCAGTTTTCTCTACATTTAGTCTTAGGAGATGGGAGGAGAAGAAGGAGGATATGGACAATAGTCTAGGATCCATGACAGTATAGAATTAATGTCTGGGCCGAAGATGTAGAGTTGTGTCGTCAGCATACAGGTGGTATTGAAAGCCATGTGATCCTATGAGCTGACCCAGACCAAGAGTGTAGCTAGAGAAGAGTAAGGGACTCCGGACTGACCCCTGGGGGTCACCAACAGAGAGAGGGTGAGAGGCAGAGGTTGTGCAAGAGTGAGACACTGAATGTCTGATCAGTGAGGTATGAGGAGATCCAGGAAAGGGCCAAGTCTGTGATGCCGAGGGAGGAGAGGATTTGTAGCAGGAGCTGTTACTACTGATAAAGCAATTATATATTTATATATATCTTATATATACTGCAAATATCAACGGTATCTAACGTTGACCATTACCAATATAAAGTCACTTGTTAGATCGCTTGAACACTATGATACATTTTATAAATTCTTCACAGCTAATTAAGAATTCCAAAACATTATAAGATATAGTCATTTGTACAGATTTTATTACACAGAAAATACAAGAAATACCTACATGCTATAATTAGAATATTAAATATGAGATGTGATTTTCTGCCAGGTTCTTGTTCTTGGCTTAAATATTACTGTGTAAATTGGTATATCTGCTGCTCTCTTTATCTGTAAAAGTCAAGCAGAGACAACATGATTGATTTAGCAGCTTTGCAATAAAAAAAATTCCTCTCAGAGTAGTTTGTGGTTGTCCCTGTCGTCAAACAGCTGCCGCTAAGGTCTTCTCCCATAATGATACCATAGAGGGGGTATAGCATGAACAATCAGCAGAGATATTCCAACATTATTGAAGCAATTTGTACCACTTGCTTCAAACTGAAAAACATCAAAACTTCCAGTTATTTACCCACATGCTCAGTGTCGGACTGGGGGGTCTGGGGCCCACAGGGGAGATGATCTTCGGTGGCCCACCCTACTGTACATGAAAATATTACCGGCCTCTCGGACATAATCGCGCCCATTTTACCACATAATACAGTGTTCAAAACAGAACTATATTGTGTAGTACAATAGCAAGAGAGTCACATATCTGTCTGTCTCACATATCATAGACACAGGGCTAAGTAGCTCCATCCATATCCCCCTCCACCCACATACAATATCCCCTCCACCCACATACAATATCCCCCACCATGTTTCCCTTGGTCACGCGCCACACCACCTTCTAAAATAAACACCAGCAAGAAAGTAAAAGTCTAACTCCTATCACAGGGTCAATCAGGGACACATGTACGCTGGCATTATACCGGTGCCGATATAACCTACAACACCGCCATATAGAGACCACATAGAGGTCAGACACCAGCTCAGGTATAACCTACAACACCGCCATATAGAGACCACATAGAGGTCAGACACCAGCTCAGGTATAACCTACAACACCACCATATAGAGACCACATAGAGGTCAGACACCAGCTCAGGTATAACCTACAACACCGCCATATAGAGACCACATAGAGGTCAGACACCAGCTCAGATATAACCTACAACACCACCATATAGAGACCACATAGAGGTCAGACACCAGCTCAGGTATAACCTACAACACCGCCATAGAGAGACCACATAGAGGTCAGAAACCAGCTCAGGTATAACCTACAACACCGCCATATAGAGACCACAAAGAGGTCAGACACCAGCTCAGATATAACCCACAACACAGCATAGAGATCTGACACCAGCTCAGGTATAACCTACAACACTGCTATATAGAGGCCACATAGAGGTCAGACACCAGCTCAGGTATCACCTACAACACCGCCATATAGAGACCACATAGAGGTCAGACACCAGCTCAGGTATAACCTACAACACCACCATATAGAGACCACATAGAGGTCAGACACCAGCTCAGGTCACATCACATTACAGTGAATACAGCACTGATCCAATATAGAAGTAAAATCAGGGACTCACCAGAGATATCATATCTGATGAGTCGTTCTCTTCTCTTGAGTCGTTCTTATTCCCTTTTCTTCTGCATCAGTTCCGCACCATCATGATGACTTTTCCCGGCCACAGCTCATCCCTGCAGAAATTACACACAAATATCTTAGAATCCCCAATTTTCCAGCACCTCTTTATCTATTCCCACCTCTGTACAAACTTCCCAGGGGTGGGAGAGCGGGTACAAGCCATAACTTAGAGGCCTAGATCCTAAGGGGTTGGAGGGTGGGGAGAGGACTAACCCTCTGGAGATAATGCTACAACTATGGGCTGCTTCCCTCTCAATTATATTACCAGGTAGGTAGACAAGACCCTAGGTAGGTAGGCAAATAGGCAAGGCCCCAGTCTGTAGGTAGGTGGTTTCTCCCAGTTAGGTAAGCTGTAGGTAGTTAGGGTCCCCTTTATATAGGCTGCAAGCAGTTAGGGACCCCCTTTAGGTAGTATACATGCAGTTAGGGCTTCCCATGAAGTAGTATACAGGCAGTTAAGGCCTCTTAGGTAGTTCGCAGGCAGTTAGGGGTCTCCTTTAGGTAGTATACAGGTAGTTAGGGGCCTCCTTTAGCTAGTGTGCAGGAAGTCAGGGCCCCCCCTTTAGCTACTGTGTAGGTAGTCAGGGCCCCTTTAGTATTTAGGTAGCTAGGGCCCCCTTTGTAGTCAGGGCCCCCCTGTAGGTAGTCAAAGCGTCCCTTTAGGTAGCCAGGGCCCCATTGTAGTCAGGGCCCCCTTGTAGTCAGGGCCCCCTTTAGGTAGCCAGGGCCCCCCTTTGTAGTCAGGGCCCCCCTTTGTAGTCAGGGCCCCCTTTGTAGTCAGGGCCCCCTTGTAGCCAGGGACCCCCTTGTAGCCAGGGCCCCCCTTTGTAGCCAGGGACCCCCTTTAGTCAGGGCCCCCCTTGTAGCCAGGGACCCCCTTTAGTCAGGGCCCCCCCTTGTAGCCAGGGCCCCCTTGTTGTCAGGGACCCCCCCTTTATAGCCAGGGACCCCCTTTATAGTCAGGGCCCCCCTTGTAGCCAGGGCCCCCCCCCCTTGTAGTCAGGTCCCCCCCTTGTAGTCAGGGCCGCCCCTTGTAGTCAGGTCCCCCCTTGTAGTCAGGACCCCCCTTGTAGCCAGGGACCCCTTTGTAGCCAGGGACCCCTTGTAGTCAGGGGCCCCCCCCCTTGTAGCCAGGGCCCCCCTTGTAGCTAGGGACCCCCTTTAGTCAGGGCCCCCCTTGTAGCCAGGGCCCCCTTGTAGCCAGGGACTCCCTTTAGTCAGGGTCCCCTTGTAGCCAGGGACCCCTTTTAGTCAGGGCCCCATTGTAGCCAGGGACCCCCTTGTAGCCAGGGCCCCATTGTAGCGAGAGCCCCCTTTAGTCAGGGCCCCATTGTAGCCTGGGTCCCCCTTTAGTCAGGGCCCCATTGTAGCCAGGGCCCCCCTTGTAGCCAGGGACCCCCTTTAGTCAGGGCCCCCCTTGTAGCCAGGGACCCCCTTTAGTCAGGGCCCCCCCCCTTTGTAGTCAGGCCCCCTCCCCCTTGTAGCCAGGGACCACCTTTAGTCAGGGCCCCCCTTGTAGCCAGGGCCCCCTTGTAGCCAGGGACCACCTTTAGTCAGGGCCCCCTTGTAGCCAGGGCCCCCCTTGTAGCCAGGGACCACCTTTAGTCAGGGACACCCCTTGGAGCCAGGTCCCCCTTTGTAGCCAGGGCCCCCCCTTGTAGCCAGGGACCCCCCTTGTAGCCAGGGACCCCCTTGTAGCCAGGGCCCCATTGTAGCGAGAGCCCCCTTTAGGCAGGGCCCCATTGTAGCCAGGGACCCCCTTGAAGTGACGTCACCGTGCGCCTACGTCACCAGTAGGGGCCGGCGCCCGGCAGGCTGAAGGCCTAATACGTTCAGCCTGCCGGGGAGATCAGCGGAGCGGAGCGCAGCGCTAGTGGCGCTGTGCTCCGCTGACACCGCGCAGCCCCGGGAGCCGGGGACATTAGTCCCCAACACCCGGGCCGGTCTCTGGGCACTCGGGACGCGGGTCCCGGGCGTCCAGTGACCGGATGCGCGGCTGGGCCCCGGGGAGCGACGGCACTGCCTCCGGGGCCCACAGGAGCTCGGGGGGGGGGCCCACAGCAGCTGGGGGGGGGGGGGGCCCACAGCAGCTCGGGGGGGCCCATCGGTGGATTCCCCGGTCCCCTGGCGGCCCAGTCCGAGCCTGCACATGCTCCTACCTATTTGGAAGTCAGGATCATCCTAGGTGATATTATTATAAATCATGCACTGAAGGGTTTTTAAATTGTGCGAAAATGCTAAGAAAGGATGAATAAATGACCACATAAATGCCCATTCTACTAGATTCTCCTAGAAATCTCAGAGAATGTAGCATCTGTTGCTGATTTTCACTTACAAATACCGCCGGCCCCATGGACATTCATTATTCTCGGCGCGTATACGCCGTGAATAATTACCATGTCACTTCTCTCCCCGCTCGGCGTATTCTCTGAGCGGGGAGAGGAGAGGTAATCCATAGTTCTCTATAAAAACTGTGGATTACCGTAATGACTGGGACGTATCTCGCCCCGTATTTAGCGCAGTACGGCGTGAAATATGGGGCGAGATACATCCTAAAATAAGCCGTGTGAACATAGCCTAAGAAGGGAGAAACAGACATAAGACACTATAGGGAGGAAGGTGCAGGCAGACGAAGTGTGGTGCAGGCAGCAGATGATGTAGGGAGGGAGGTGTAGATAAGAGACACTGTAGGAAGGTAGGTAGGACACAGGCAGGAGACACTGTAGGGTAGAAAAGATAGACATAAGACACTGTAGTGAGAGAGATGTAGGCAGAAAACACTGTAGGGAGTGAAGTGTAGAGATAAAACACCATAGGGAGGGAGGGCATAAGACACTGTAGGGAGGGAGGTACATGGAACTGTCAGATGCTTAAAGGGAACCTGTCACCTAGTTTATGCTCCCCTTGCTGAGGGCAGCACAAGCTAGTGACAGACCTGCTGTTTCCAGCGCTGTGTCCCTTATTCTGTAAGATGCTGTAGTTTTAGAGCATTTACCCCTCAAATCTTAATCATGAGTAGGTGTTAGCCCCGCCCAACAAAGGTTAGCCCCGCCCACTGACAGTTATTCACATGTTTCTACCTATTCAAAGTAATAGGTTTATCAGTTGAGGTGGGCGGGACTAGCCTCAGGTGGGGTTTGAAAAAAACTGACTCTTCTGAATGACTCTTCGAATGACTCTTCTGGCTGAAAACTGCAGATTGGAGCATTAAATACAAGAAAACTGCAGCATCTTACAGAATAAGGGACAGAGCGCTGGAAACAGCAGGTCTGACACTGGCTTGTGCTGCCCTCAGCAAGGGGGGCATAACCTATGTGACAGGTTCCCTTTAAGGCCTCGTTCACACGGCTTATTCTGGGACTGATTGGAGCCATACTGCGCGCCGTATTTGCGCTTAAGTATGGCTCCAATCCGTCCCTGTCATTATGGTAATCCACTGCTCTCATAGAGAACAGTGGATTCCGTCGCTCCTCCCCGCTCGGCGAATCCGTCGCGGGGGGAGAAAGTGACATGCAAATTATTTACGGCGCGGAAGCGCCGTAAACAATGCATTGTCTATGGGGCCAGGAGCGGCGCCCCCCGCCGTACTCCGGCCCCGCCCCGTCCCGCCCCTTATTTACGGGGGATTTGTGAGCTCAATACGGCTCACAAATCCGTCGGGAATAAGCCGTGTGAACACGGCCTAAGTCTCAACTGCACAGGAGCTGTGAAGGTATCTTTTGCATCTGAATGTTCCATTGGCAACTGGCCTGGTTCTGCCTGCCTTGCAGCATCTTCTCATGTCAGTTGTAAACTTCAAGCAGGTTAGCCACCGTTCTTCAAAAATTAAGCTATTCTTTAATAGACTTTTTTAAATCTTTGTGCAGAAAATCACAACCATGAACCCAGCCTGAAAGTTACAAAGATAAAAGAACTGTCTGCTTCAGTCCAAACCTTTTTTTTACAACATGAGTATAGTATAATAGGGAAATGAGGACCCAAGCATTGCCTTCAACTATCTAAAGCAAAAGTGCCAAGTTAAGTGATGCTTTCAGCACTTGGGCACCTGAATGTGGGCCGTAATACATCCGCATGTCTTAGAGGACAATCCTTTAACTTCTTAGTAATCAGTGCTTTTCCAGTTTTGCCTGTCTGCCTTTTAGCCGCCATAGCTTTATTTATTCTTTCAAGCTGCAGTTTGAGGCAGTGCTTTATGTGGCTGAAGTTATATGAAAACTGCCCATATCATCCAGTCAGAGCTCCCCTTTCATTTCATATAGTGCTCTGACAAAATGAAAGGGAGCTGTGATTGGTTGCTATTCGCAAAAAAGAAAGTCTTACACTTAGACCATTTTCAAACATGTTCCCCTATATTTTTAAGCACAATTTTGGGGTACACGCAAATAATTGTGTCATTTATATCATTTTGTTTGAGTCATGAAAATAGTAAAAAGCATTTTTAGGTTACTACACTTGTCTAGATTCTTAATACGTGTAGGTTTTCTTGTTTTTATATAATGTATGAACAGTAAAATGCATTTGATATGAAATAAGTACTTTATTATTACATTATTAATACCGTTAATGGATTTATTTTACAACTTTATTTATACTTACATTGTATTGTCATTACTGCTGTATGCTAATACATTATGATCTGTGGTATTATGACACAGGCTGCTCTTCAGAACTTAGGGGGACATGTATGAAAACGGTTAGGGGCTAAGACTTTCTTTGTTGCACATAGCAACCAATCAGAGTGCCCCTTTAATTTTCCAGAGCATTATTTGAAATGAAAGGGGGGCTCTGATTGGTTGCTATGAGCAACAAAGAAAGTCTTAGGCGATGTCTGCACTGCATCAACAAAAAACAGCCCGAAAGCAGCCATTTTTTTCCCCATGTAGGACCATGGTTTTTGTCACTCTTTGTACAAAAACCGCGGTCGCTTCTCGGTTTTCTGCCGTCACCCATACAATTGTATTGTATGGGAAGACGCCAAGAAAACTAAAAGCGCCGGCATATTATACAACATGTTGTATAAAGCGCCAGAAGACAATTCGTCTTTTCTATTGCCGCCTATGGGGCTGCAGGAACGATCGTGTCTTCGGTGCTTTTAGAAAACTAAAAGCGCCGAAAATACGATCGTAATCCTGTGCAGTGAAGACATAGCCTTAGCCCTAGACTTTTTTCAACAGAGGCCCTTAGTGTGCTCTAACAGCAGACTTTCCAAAATGTTGACTTTGGGTCCTTTCTAGGGTCCAGTGACCCCAGAGGAAACCCAGTGACCCAATTGAAGGGGCGAGTCCTCTTTAATTATGCTGCAGTCATAGATTGGAGTGATTAAAGAGATAAAGCAGGGACTGGTGCTTCCTCCAATCCTGGTCATTTTCACGAGGCTGCTTTAGGCAGTTAATAAAAGCTCTGTTCTTAGATTAAGAGTAATCAAAGCGCAGGTAAAAGACATTGCTGCAGACTGGGGACCTGCACTGCCCCTTGTCAAAAGACAGTCATTAAGCACTTTATACATGGTTGTTTGCATCATCAAAACTTTATTCTGCACTGTCAAAAATTTCAGGGAAACATCATATTTTGTCACATTCCAACCTGGTGGCGGGAAACGTGGGGGTAAGGGCGGATCCCGGGGCCCCCCGCGGCCCAAAGTGGTAGAGCAGTCGGGGGGTACTGAAGTGCGGTCTGGGTTGACAGTACAGGAACGGAGACAGGCACCGCAGGTGTAGCCGTTAAACGTGACCAACAGGGGTAGCTGGTGAACGTATGCACATCCCAAATAGGTAGCAGGGCTACTGTAATGCCCGGTAACAGCAGGGATAGGCCAAACAGCAGGAATAGGCCCCGGGTGCAGCGGGAGTGTACAGCAGGGAAACGTTTCAAATTAATGTATAACAAACAGCAGCATAAGCAGCTAAGGGGGCAAGCTCGGCGGGAAAAACAACTAATGACAACAGCAAGGGAGAAGCCCTTAAAGACAGCAGAGGGGCACAGTCAAGGGGGCCCGGGCCAAGGAGCATGATTCAAATAAGTGCAGTGCCGGCGCGCCCCCGTAGAGCATATTGGCAACTTTTGGAAAGGAAAAAACAGGGGATTAAAGAGGGGGGCGCGCTACCCCGGTAGGTAGTTGCCCCCTTTATGCCGGTAGTGCCCCCCCTTTTGTAAACCCACGTGCCCCCCTTTTGTACCCAGGTAGAGCCCCCTTTTTTAGCCACTGTGCCCCATTAGGCCAGGGAATCCCCCTTTAGTAGCCACTTTTGGCCCCCTTTAGTAGCCGGTAAAATGCCCCCTTTAGAGCCGGTAGAGCCCCTTTGTAGCCACTGTGCCCCCTTTAGTAGCCAGGTAGAGGGCCCCCTTTTGTGCCAGGGAATGCCCCCCCTTTGTGGGCCCCTGTGCCCCCTTTAGTAGCCACGGCCCCCCTTTTTGTAGCCAGTAGTCCCCCTTTAGTAGCCCCGGGAGACCCCCCCCTGTAGTTAATAAAAAATAAATAATAAATTTTTTACTTCCCCACCAGGCCCTGCAGCATGGCCAGCTCCTGCCCGATCTCCTCAGCACGCAGGGGATGAGTGCACCCCGGGGTAAATTCCCCCCGGCTGACCCTTTTGTACGGCAACCTTTTGGAAATGGAAAGCAGGAGACTAAAGAGGGCGGCGCGCGTAGCCAGGGAGGTAGTTGCCCCCTTTAGTAGCCAGGTATCCCCCTTTAGTAGCCCCCGTGCCCCCTTTTGTAGCCCGGGAGATGCCCCCTTTAGTACCAGGTAGATGCCCCCTTTTAGTACCACTTGCCCCCTTTAGTAGCCCGGGAGAGCCCCCCTTTAGTGGGCCCGTGCCCCCTTTAGTAGCCACGTACCCCCTTTAGTAGTCAGGTAATGCCCCTTTAGTGCCCGGTAGACCCCCATGTGTTAATAAAAAAAAATAAAAATTCCACTTACCTACCAGGGCCCCCAGCATGGCCAGCTCCTGCCCCACTCCGAGCACACAGGGGGGGTGAGTGCAGCCGCGCGCACCCCTTTTCCCTGCGCCGCTGACCTGTATGTACGGCACCAACTTTGGAAATGGAAAAGCAGGAGACTAAAAAGGGGGGGCGCGCGTACCAGGGAGGTATTGCCCCCCCAGAGCCAGGGAGTGCCCCCTTTATAGCCACTGTGTCCCTTTAGTACCAGGTAAGCCCCCTTTATACCAGGAAAATGCCCCCCCATACCACTGTGCCCCCTTTAGTACCAGGTGATGCCCCCTTTCTTAGCCACTGTGCCCCCCTTATTAGCCAGGTAGTGCCCCCTTTTAAAACCCCCGTGCCCCCTTTAGTACCAGGTAGATGCCCCCTTTTTAGCCACGTGCCCCCTTTAGTCCAGGTAGTTTTCCCCCCTTTAGTGGCCACTGTGCCCCCTTTTGTAGCCCGGAATTGCCCCCCTTTTGTAGCCAGGTAGATGCCCCCTTTAGAGCCAGGTAGTTGCCCCCTTTGTTTCCGGGAGATGCCCCCCCTTTATAGCCCCTTGCCCCCCCTTTTTAACCAGTAGATGCCCCCTTTAGTGGCCCCTTGCCCCCTTTAGTAGCCACTGTCCCCCTTTATACCAGGTAGATGCCCCCTTTATAGCCAGGGAAGCCCCCCATTATTAATAAAAATAAAAAATAAATTTTCCCCTTACCTCACCAGGCTCCTGCAGCATGGCCACTCCCGCCCATCCTCCTCAGCACGCAGGGAGTGAGTGCAGCCGCGCGTTACTTCCCCCTGGCCGTGACCTGTAGTACGGGGCACAAAACCGGCGCGTACTTTCAGGGGAGAAGGGAGGAAGGAGCGATCCCTCCTGCCTCCTCCCTGCACAGCAGACCCGGACGGGGACGGCCGCTTTACCCCCCCTGCAGGAGCGGCCCGGCGGCGCAAGATAGCGCCGCGGTAATTTAAAAACCCCCGCCCCGCTGGGGGCGGGAGCAATGCCAATCCCCCCGGAGGGCGGGGGGGGGACCCCAAATAGCGGGACCCCCCCCCAAAAAACGGGGGTTGGCATGTATGCCCCCGACACATTGTCAAACCAAGGCCGCGGGCCACATCCGCCCCACGGGCCCTTTTTTTTTCCCGGGCCCGCGACTCCCCGACTCCCACGCGTTTTACCACGCCGGCGGAGTCATCACCCACGGAAAGGGTAGGGAACGTTCCCTCCCACCCTTTTCCCTTTTTAATTAAAAACCCCGGTGAGCGTGTACAAGGGGGTCGCAGGGGGGTGACCCCCCTTTTCTCCGCCCCCTTGACCTGGGTCTCCTCCCCCGGCAGCCTCTGCCACCGGGAGATCTCTGGGGGGGCTGCGGGGGGGCGTAAGCGGCGTGACGTCACGCTGCTTACACCACACAGCCCCAAGCGGGCCGGACTGCGCTGCACGGACGCGGTAAGTAGCTGTTTTTTTAATTTTATAATCATTAGGGGGCATCTGCCTGGCGACTGAGGGGGGCTACTGGGGCATCTGCCTGGCTACTGAAGGGGCTACTGGGGCATCTGCCTGGCTACTGAGGGGGCTACTGGGGCATCTGCCTGGCTACTGTGGCATCTGCCTGGCTACTGGGGGGGGCTACTGGGGCATCTGCCTGGCTACTGAGGGGGCTACTGGGGCATCTGCCTGGCTACTGGGGCATCTGCCTGGCTACTGAGGGGGCTACTGGGGCATCTGCCTGGCTACTGGGGCATCTGCCTGGCTACTGGGTCATCTGCCTGGCAACTGAGGGGGCTACAGGGCCATCTGCCTGGCTACTGGGGCATCTGCCTGGCTACTGAGGCATCTGCCTGGCTACTGAGGGGCATTGCCTGGCTACTGACGGTGCTTATTGGGCATCTGCCTGGCTACTGGGGCATCTGCCTAGCTACTGGGGCATCTGCCGGCTAAGGGGGCATCTCCCTAGCTATGGGGCATCTGCCTGGCTACTGGGGCATCTGCCTGGCTACTGAGGGGGCTACAGGGGGCATCTGCCCGGGCTACTGTGGCATCTGCCTGGCTAACTGGGGGACTATGGGGCATCTGCCTGGCTACTGGGGAACTATGGGGCAATCTACATGGCTACTGGGGGACTATGGGCATCTGCATGGCTACTGGGGGACGATGGGGCATCTACATGGCTACTGGGGGCCCTATGGGGCATCTGCATGGCTACTGGGGGACTATGGGGCATCTGCCTGGATACTGGGGGACTATGGGGCATCTGCCTGGCTACTGGGGGACTATAGGGCATCTCCCTGGCTACCGGGGGGTTATGTGGGGCATCTCCCTTTCTATATGGGGATTTTAACCTGGCTGCAGGGGGCATATTACTATCTGGCTACAGGGGGCAAAAAATACCTATCTACCTACAGGGGCAGATATAACTGTCATCTACAGGGGCTTTATAGCCACTTATCTACCTACAAGTAGTTCTAAAATTATGTCGGCCCTTTAAGGTACGCCGTGAGCCTGATGTGGCCCCCGGTGAAAACGAGTTTGACACCCCTGCCCTAGAGGGAGCACGTGTGTGCACAGGACGCCAGGGAGTTGGAGGAAGCAGAGATAGTGAGGCTTCAGGAGTGGCAGGAGCCAGGACAGGTGCGTGCAAAGAGCCAGGGACACCAGGGAATGTCGCAGCAGTGGCCGGGACACAAGAGACACGGGCACGCTGACGCTCCATAGCAGGGGCCGCGGCGTGAACCATAGCCGGGTACCCACAAAACGGCTAGGGGTAACAACCTCCTCCTCAGTATCCCAGGAACTGTCGTCAGAGGAGGTGTCCAGAGAGTCCCGGAAAAATTCTTGGACCAGGGGAGAAGAAGCAGAAACAGTAGGCAGGGGGTGGGGTGGTGGGGAGTCAGAGGTGTCTTTGCAGATCAGAGGCTCTTCTTGCAGATGCGAATCTTCCACCGGCACAGCAGAACAAACGGGCAGAGAAACGGGAGGGCAGGGCTGCTCCAGATGGGTGGGCTTGAGGCAGTGAGAGCAGCAATGCTTGCCCCATTGGACGACTTCACCCGTTTTCCAATCCAGGGATGGGCTGTGAAGCTGGAACCACGGAAGCCCGAGCAAGACTGGAGCAGACGA
Organism: Phyllomedusa bahiana; assembly: GCA_025379985.1. Lineage (NCBI taxonomy): Eukaryota > Metazoa > Chordata > Amphibia > Anura > Hylidae > Phyllomedusa > Phyllomedusa bahiana. Next base: position 37,685 of record JAODAL010025436.1, on the reverse strand, counting down.
ACTTGGCAGGACATAGAAGGAGATTTCCTCTTGGTGGGAACTTCCAATTTGTAGAGAAACAGGCTGGGTACGGAACTGGACTGGCTCCTTCAGGATCTCCCCGTTGATTGAAGAGAAACGTAGGGGCTTCTCAAGATGGGAGACAGGTAGGCAGAACTTCTCCAGTAGGGACGGATGGATGAAGTTCTCAGAAGATCGGGAGTCCAGAAGAGCAGGAACCTCGGAAGCATCACCAGATGAAAAACGTAGGGTGACTAGAGTGGTCAAACAGGGAGCAGGCACACCATTATTCAGGGTAACTTCACCCACAACACCATGGTACTGAGGTTTCCGGGGCGCAGCTGGGTGGACTGGGCAGTTCTTCAGGTAATGACGGGTACCACCGCAGTACAGGCACAGGTTTAAGCTGCGTCGACGGGCACGTTCCTCTGTGGAGAGATGAGTGCGGTTCACTTCCATTGGCTCATCTTGGGGGAATGCAGGTGCCAGGTGAGGTTGACTCAGGGTTTCCGGTAAAATGCGTGGAGGCTTGCGAGGCCGGGTGGATGCTGGCTGCTGGCGTAGCTCAAGCTCCCTCTCAGCAAAACGGATGTCGATCCTGGTAGCAAGAGCGATGAGGTCATCCAGGGTGGTAGGGAGGTCACGACCAGCCAACTCGTCCTTAATGCATCCATCGAGGCCCCCCCAGAAGGCAGCAACGAGGGCCTTGTTGTTCCAGGCAAGCTCGGAGGCCAGGGTACGGAACTGGATGGCATACTGTCCCACAGTAGAATCGCCCTGACGGAACCGGAGCAGAGATGAAGCAGCAAATGTTTTGCGCCCACGTAGCTCAAAGGTTTTTCTGAAGGCGCTCAGGAACTCCCTGTCAGCGGATCCTCTCTCTCCCAAAGGGGCGAAACCCAGGCCAAGGCTTCACCTGACAGCAGGCTAATGATGAAATCCACCTTGGCACGGTCGGAAAAGAAAAACTGGTGAGCCGGGACGAAAATGGAGGGTGCATGATTAGGAACCCGACACGTAGGGGGGTTCCAAAATAAAGGCAGGAGGCAGGTGCGGGCGGGGACGGGGCATGGCAGCAGGAGGGGAAAACCACAGCAGGGGGCGGAGCAGGTGTAGATGCCAGTGCAGAAAGATTTGGGTCCAGACGTGTGGTGATGGTCTGCAGCTTTTGAAACATTGCTCCGGGTGGACCCCATGAGGTTCACACGGCACCAATGGGGAAGAGTCACTCCGGCGGGATCCATAATTTAGGGTCAGTTCATACGTCACGATTCCAACCTGGAGGGCGGGAAACATGCGGGTATGGGTGACCCGGGCCCATCGGGGGCCAAGATGGTAGATGCAGGCGGTGGGTAGCCGAAGTGGGGTCGGGGTTGCCCGTCAGGAAGGGAGAAGGCACCGCGGGTTGTACCCGTTAAAGTGTACGCAGTCCAGGTGTAGCGGTAAACGTATGCACAGCCAAGTGGGTAGCAGACTACTGTTGATCCAGGAAACAGCGGTATAGGCCAAGCAGCAGGAATAGGCCAGGGGGTGAGCGGCGATGTACAGCAGGTAAACGTGCAAATGAATGTATAATAGAATCAGCAGCAGTACAGCAGCTAAGGGGTCAAGCTCTTGTGCTGGAAACCAACAACTAACTGACAACAGGCTAAGGCAGGAAGCTCCTTAAGACAGCAGAGGTCACAGATCAATGGGCCGGACCAAGGAGCACTGATCTCTAAATAGAGTGTAGTGCCGGGCGCGCGCCCCTAGAGGGAGCACGTGTGCGCACAGGACACCAGGGAGTTGCAGGAAGCAGAGATGGTGAGGCTTCAGGAGTGGCAGGAGCCAGGACAGGTGCGTGCAAAGAGCCAGGGACACCAGGGAATGTCGCAGCAGCGGCCGGGACACAGGAGACACGGGCACGCTGTCGGTCCATAGCAGGGGCCGCGGCGTGAACCGTGACAATAGTAAAAGTATAATCCAGGATCTGATCTGTGAAACAAATTAATTTCTTGTTCTAAACAACACAATTCTTTGTAGAAAATAGGGATATCCTACCTATATGATCACAAAGATGTGACTATTCTTACACAATTTTAGCAAGGGAGTCATTTGACAGTCTTGTATTGGAAAGAATCTTTACCATTATGCAACCCGCTTATGCTTAAAAACAAATCTTTTCAAATCTGATGTTTTTTTTGTATGATAAAATAAAAAACAACATTTCTTAGTTTATAGGATTCATCTAGGACTTCCAGTTTATTATAGAGGTCGTCTCAGGAAAAGAATATTTTTGAATGGTTACTAGGATAAGCCATCAATATATGATTTGTGGAAGTCTGCAGACCTGGAATAAAGCTGAACTGCAATACCAGACACAGCTACAGATCAGGACATACCGCTGTACCTGGACTAACACTGAAAAGCATTGCAGTCACTTTATTCTACATTTTTCCTAATATCAGTGCAGAGGCCTTAAAAGGGTTTTAACACCATGATGTTTTACTGAGTCACAGGCAGCTTTTCATCCACTCTGCCTTTGTCAGGTTGTGCATAGCAGTAAGCATATTTACCTCTCCTATAACTAGCTGAGACATTACAAATACATAAGTGCAGGAGATTTAATCTTCAGTAAACAAAGCTACACATGCTGTGAGGAATGAAAACAATTGCTTATCTGTAAACAAAAGCTAATTTTGTTAGACATAATGAGTATTCTCTGAGAGTGAGCTCCGTCCATGGTGACCAATCCCTGCTCTCTGTCTAATCAGGAAGCAAGATATGGTTGTAACCAGAGAAACCTGTGAGCACTCAGAGCAGAGAAAATCTCTCTTATCCTATGAAAGACCAATGTATTCAGAAAAGGTCTTTAATTACCTGTCCCTACATGTTGAAAGCTAATCTTTGTTGTGAGAAAACCGCTTTAAGAGGTACAGTAGGGTCCTATAGAAGTGTGTGGTACCCTACTATGACTTGATACTTCTCAGAGGTTGTATGGAGCAGTAATGTGTCCATATACACGAGACCTCAGTTTTAAACACGCAGAGTTCTGAACTACCCCTTAGGGGCCGTTCACACGGCTTATTCTGGGACTGATTCCAGCCGTACTGCGCGCCGTATTTGGTTTGCAGTACGGTGGAATCTTTTTCCAGTCATTACTGTAATCCCCTTTCTTATGAACTATGATTCGTCTCTTTCCGCTCGGGAATTACGCGAGGGGGGTAAAGTGCATGCACGTTATTTACGCGTTTTACGTCCGGGGGGGGAATAATAATATGTCTATGGGCCCGCGAGCTGCGGCCCTGCCCGCCCCCGCTGCATGGCCTTTTTGTGTATTGCGGGGCGAAATCCGCCCCCGAAATTCGAGGCAATAGGTGTGAACATTGCCTTAAGTTTTTTTAAATGTTGTATTTAGCTCAATACAGCCATTTTTTATTAAGTATATACATAGTGTGCTCAGACATTTCGACTGCTTTCCTTTGTATTAGTTCAAAAGAGTTTCTAATGAAATCTTTGTTTTAACAGAAAATCATTCCTTTTTCTATAGTAGATTAACAAATATGTTTGGTGGCTTGTCACAGTTTTTCACGACTGCTGATGGTTCAGAGTATGTTTTGACCCAGTGTTTTTCAAATGAATGTGGTTTTTTTATTATTGCAGAGGAGGTTTGGGTTTGCAAACTGGCATTCTTTTTTGCTTTTTTCTTTTACTACCTATATAGGTGAGTTCTTGGTTATCTTTTACACATAAAACATTAAAGTATATGATGAGGATACACCAGGAGAATAACACTATTAGCTAAGTATAGAAGAGGGGGTTGAGAGATGTGGGTATCTTAAGTGCGTGCACATTTTATTAATGTTCAGTTACTCATCTAATCATGTTATTATCTTTATTTCAGCTCCCCTCCTAAATTTGATATGCATAATCATTATCATGTCAATCTCTTGAACAGGATCACTTGCACAAATTTTATGGTATTACCTCTTTCCTTACCACAGCATAAATGAAGCTAGAAAGAAAGAAAAATAAAGCACATGAAGTATTTATACTAAAGTTACCATCCTATGTATCCCACAGAGAAAACAAAGATTTTAGACTATAGCTTTCTGAAATGTTTATGCAACTTTCCTGCTGATGCGGCAGTAATTGGTGCACTAGTCTCAAAGTTCATCCAATGGATATTAGATTTAGTTGGTGTGTGTTGTTAACAGTGAGTGCTAGCTGCAACAAGTTTTGGTTTAGCAACATAATCGGGGATGGACATACCATTTGTACAACCTTTGCAGCTGCACAAGGGCCCAGCAGGTATATTGGGGCACTGTCAACTCATTGCATGTAAATGACAGATGTAATGAATTTTGTAGCTCACAATTACCAATTGATTGTTCAAGTCAAGTAAGGGGATGCTCTGAGATGAGAGAATGGATTTCAATTAGCCCATGTACTGATGCAGTAGAGGGGCTTTCTTCTGCCCTGAGCAGAATCGTTTGGTGATTAGATTTATGCTCTACCGGATTAAAAAAACATTTAATCCCTTGAGGACCAAATACGTCTTTTGTGGGCAGGGCAACAATAAGCTGTCATGGCTGACCTATGCTGGATGAAGCAGGGGCTCAGGTGCTCAGGATCCTACTCTAATGGCCAAGAGTGGACATCCCTTAGATCCAAACTGTTTAACCTGTTAGATGCCGCAGTGCATAGTGACCATTGCATCTAAGTGGTTTTAGAGGGAGAAGGGTTCCCTCTCTCATCCCGCTGGCACTGCAATGTGTTCTCAGGAACTGATAGGTTTACATGGCAGTCAGAGACCTAATGAAGACTTCCAGGTTTAACTTCTGTGTATGTTTTATAGGCCCTGCCAGAGGTAGGGTCCACTAAGGCGTCTGACAGTTTTATACTGACAGGTGTAATATAATGCACTACATAAGTAATACAGTGTATTATATGAGAAAAAAAAAGTTTAAGAAAGACATGAAAAAAATCCCAAGTTAGATAAAATATAGAATTTCCAATTTTTCGTAACAAAATCCCTATGTAAGGAAAAAAATAAATAAAATGTATACATAGTTGGTATTGCTGTAGACGTAACGATCCAAACTATAAAATTATCACATTATTTATTCATATGGTGAACAACATAAAAAAAGTAAACAAAAAACAATGCCAAAATTGCATTTTTTTGCTTTTTTCCCAAATAAACATAATAGAAAGCAATCAAAAAGTCTTATTTAGTCCAAAAATTGTATCAATAAGAACTAAGGGAGACATGTATGAAGGTTTTTCACCCTTTTCTGGTGTAAAATGCGCCTAGGTGAGCAGTCTACGATGTGTAATGCGCCTAATGAATGCGTTATGTGCATTGTTCGTAAGACTTGACACTTTCTAATGCGCCTAATATGAGGGGCGTTTTGGGGGCGTTCTGGGGGAGTGTCCCACTACACTCATAATATTGGACACATATAGGCAGACCTATTTCAATGTGGTCTGCCTGAGCCTGAGGAGTCAAAGTGGAGCTAGATTTGATGTTAGAGCAAAAAATGTCCCTTATTTCTCAACTTACAGCAGTACAATAATAAAAAGTAATTTCTGATAATTATCACACTATATAAAATTAAATTATTTAAATTTGATAAAAATATTATCATATAAAAATATAAAAATATAAAAATATTTCCTATAAATTGGATTTAAGTTTAATAGAATCTAAAACTAGTTTGACATTAAATAACCCACTGATGTTATTGTTCAGATTTTACAATTTTTACTACATTAAATTTGTCTTGCTGGGACCTGTGGTCCACCAAGCAAGATCAGTACCATAGTTTCTATTCACTGACATGCTATTCTAATGACTTTTCTTTTATTTCCAGCCTATCTATAGCCTTTATACATGTTATGCACCTAAGTTTCGTAATGTGCTTAACATATAGACGAGGTGCGCACAAAAACCACTTTCATACATTCAGGCGCATTATACACTGGAAACGAGACTCGATAATTCATTTTGAAGCACTTTCCTTCATACATGTCTCCCTAAAAGTCATCATTCAAAAAACAAGCCCATATATAGATCACTCAACAGAAAAATAAAAATGTTCTTGGTGTTTGAATACGGAGACACAGAAATGAAATGTTTTATTTAAAAAGTGTTTATGTTTTGAAAAAGTAAAAAGTATTCATAAACTATATAATTATGGTATTGCCATAAATGTACTGATCAATGGAATAAAGTTATCATAGTACTTTTGCCATATGGAGAATGGTGTGAATTTAAAATGCAAAAATAAACAGACACGGAATTAAAGCTACTTTTTTTTCCAGCCCTACCTGAAAAAGTTAATAAAAAATAATGAATAAGTTATACAAGTTATATAAGTTATATAAGTTGTATATTCCCCAAAATGGTAGCATTAAAAAAATAAAACTCCACTTGATAAAAACAAGCTCCCATTTGGCTATGTCGACAGAAAAATAAAAAAAAATATGGCTCTTGTAATGCAACAATGAACAAAATGCAAGAATTCACTTGGTCCTTAAGAGGTTGAGTTAAACTGAGGTAATAAAAAAATAACTGGCATAAACTACAACCAATGGTGAATCTCATGCCTCACCATATTATGTCTGGTGAGGCCCCAGTAGAAAAAGATTCAACCATGGCTAAAAGAAACAGCTCGTAGCATTAATAGGCAGGGAGACATTCTGTCTGGTTCTCCTTTCTTCTTTGTCATGCAACACTCTAAAGTAGACATATAGGGGATGCATTGTTTAGGTTCTTCTTCATTCATTGGACACATTCATTTCAGTAACTTGTGCTCAGTCTCCTATTTTTCCGTGGACCCAATATCAGCTACATAGGATACATCTATGAAATGACTATCTGATTTTACAGAACTTTAAAGTTCTTCATGAATTTTTTTGACAAGCCTTTATCAACTCACTGTTCTAGTATATGTAAACAAGTTGTATTCCTCCATGTTTTGAGGTTCATGGACATAAACGGCAGAATCACAGTGTACTATATAGACACAGTGTGCAAAATCTCTCCACTTGTGCTTATCACTTCTTCATCAATCGACTACCGCTAGCCACAGAGATTTTTCTCGCATTTTGTTGTGCCAACAGTGTAACCAAGCACATTATTTTAATGGCCATATAGTAAGATATGTGTGGTTCAAATTTTGTACTCCGAATTTTGTAACCGAATAAGTTAACAGATATTCATGCTTTTTCAGGGACCAAAGTGAGTGGGACACCCAGTGTTAAGAAGTATTAGTGTGTGAATGTATATATATATATATATATATATATATATATATATATATTTTATATATATATAGATTTATTTATTTATTTATTACCAATTACTATAGGCAGACAGGGATAAAACTATAGTAGCAGTGACACAAGCATCATATCTGAATAAAGTTCTAAAATTCTAAATCTGTATTCATAAAACTAATAATAATAGTCTCCTACTTGTCTACCCCAATCTATGTGGGTAAAGATGTTAAAGCATTGTGAAAATTTTTTTTTTTGCTAAACTCCTGTAAAGTATCTTTACATAAATTAGGGCTACTTAAGAAGTGTTTCAATGTATTGATAAGGTGTCCCAATCGTTCGCCCATCTTAAATTTAACTTGTTATCAACATTCATACATAAAACTAAAATGAATGATCATCCCAGCTTATATAGGTTAGTACTAAATTGTTATCTGAAATTCAGATACAGCATTCATAATTATGACTAGAAACATTAATGTATGTAAATTTGAAGGAACAGTGGTTTATTAGTGCATGCATGATCTGTGCTACACGAAATATCAAATGCATTCACAGGCAAAGTTAGGATGTTATGTTAAATACACAACAACCGATACAATCCCTGCATACAAACAGCATCCTGTACTAATCCCACTTCTTCCTCGCACGCAGGGTGGGGGCCACTGTACGCTATGTCAGCGCGTAGGATGCTGTGCCTCTTCTGGTGAGTGAAATGCCCTTAGCCCTTATAAATGCCCCCACTCCTAGACTTCCTCCTTTGCACTTCCACTTTCTGCATGTTTTTTATTGACATTCCGTCCTATATATTGTTCTGGGAAAACACAGCCCCAATAATTAACCCTAATCTCTATTGTGAGAATATCTTTCAATATAAGCTCCTATAATTTCCCACTCAAATGTCAATGCTTTTTTTCTGCTTTTGAATTCGTAAATTTTAACCCTTTTTTTCTTTCTTTCTCACTACACTTTACTTTCTCATTGTCTATTACTTACCCACTAACTACCCTTACTCAATTTTGCCCAACATTTCCCCAAATTCTTCATCGCTGCGCCCTGTCCTGCTACTTTCCTAATGTGCCCCATTATATATTGTTTCTTTTTTTCAATCCCTTTGTCTTATCACTGCCAATGCCTTTTCTTTTTTACCCTGCTTTCCATGGTGTCCCCTTTGGTTTCCTGTTCGTCTCTGTTTTTCCACTTCTCAGTATGATATACACACTCGTCACTTTTTGAATCGTTCCAGTCTGGATATATGAATTCTGGAGACAGAGAATTGAAAAGGAATAGAGATTTGGAGATCCGGCTGATGAAAAAGACCTGACGTTTGCCTAATAGTAGATTTTTTTCTCTTTCCTGTCCATCTCTCTCTTTTCGCCCCCTCTTTCCATTCTTTTTCGTTTTCCACTCATTTCCGTCATTTCCTATTTTAGACTGCTGCTGGCTTACAGCTCTTATTTGTCTGTTTGAAGTCTGTGACTTTATTTCTCTAGAAACTGTGTGACGTTTATTGTCAATAAAGGATATATCTATATATAAATTCGACATTTGTGATTTTTACATTCACATTTGGTGTTGCCTGTATCATAAGTATTCATAGGAGTCTTAGGCCTCGTTCACACGGCTTATTTTGCCGCGGATTGGCGCCGTACTGCGCGCCGGATTTGCGCTGCAGTACGCCGCCAATCCGTCGGAGTAATTACGGTAATCCACTGCTCTCATAGAGAACAGTGGATTCCGTCGCTCGTCCCCGCTCGGCGAATCCGCCGCGGGGGGAGAAAGTGACATGCACATTATTTACGGTGCGTACGCGCCGTAGATAATGCAATGTCTATGGGACCGGGGAGCGGCGCCCCCGCCGCGCTCCGCCCCCGTCCCTTATTCACGCCGGATTTGCGAGCGCAATCCGGCTCACAAATCCATCGAGAATCAGCCGTGTGAACACGGCCTTAGAGTTTAGAAGCAGATACACCTACTTTACTGTAACATAAAGGACTGTGTCTTTTGAAAATGCTCATCACTATACCTTTCTTTAGTGTATGCAATACAAGATGCAGCTACAGTGTGTTTAGACATGCTGACCTTTCTAAACCCACTAAATGTCATAAAAGTTCAGATTACAATCATGAAGCCAACAGTGGTTTTAAGCTTTATTCTTTCCTCCAGCTGAAAGAAAAATATGAAATAGTAAGAAGCAAAGGACCTGGCAGGCTCGGTGATTGATTAAAAAGCACTACTGGGAAATGATGAAAGATAAAATACATTCATTTCAGAAAAGTAAATAGCCAGAAGGAATGGATCATCTAAGACAGGCAATAATCCCGCTGCTCTGCTAGTCTGCATGGTGAAAATACAAAAACATTAAGGAAGTATTCATGTCATTAATATTTATGACATATCCATGATTCCAGGCCTACTATAGTATTTTAGGCCATTGCTTCATACAATCCTATAGTGGAATGGGGCTCCCCTTTTCAGCAGTTGGGGGGGGGGTCTCACCATTCACCTCCCACTGATTTAACTTTTATAACCCCATGCTAAACATAAATGATCATGTTAATAGCTGTAATATTCTTTGAGTGAAAAGTAATACAGAATGCGCCATAAAATAAATGTACCAGTAGATTAAGACTTCATCACGACTGTTTCCTAAGAGTGTGTTGCAGTGCCTACCTATTAGTTTCCCCGATATAACATCCTGTTCCTTTCTCCCACATTACTATCTTATTTGCAGCTCTCTTAAGAAGTAATATTCCAGCTTCCTGCTCCCACACTGCTGTGTCTGGCTGAGTGAAGTTCTTATGGGTAACATTAGCTGTACTAATCTCCCACACACTGCTGTGTCTAGTTGTATAGTCGTTAGATGTGAAATATTCATTCCCTGTTCCCAAGCACAGTATGCTTTTGAATAACATTAAGCTTTTGATTTCCCCCCTTTTTTGGTCTTCCTTATCAGTAATACTATATAGTATGTATTTTTTGCATTATATATTGACTATGTTTCCTAAGGCTTTATTCACACATCATATTTTTGCATATTCTACATGGGAACACCCAAAGAAAATCACATATAATATTTATCCTGTTTTCAGAGGGAAGGTCCACTGTAGTTTACACTTTAAACTGTGGCACATATTTTTTCAATGCAGATTTGAAATCCATGTGATGGACAAAAAAGTGCTATGTCACTTATTATTTTATTTTTTTCATATATTCTATGCAGAAATGTTTCAGGTAGCTAGGACAGGTAGCTTTATTGAATGAGGGTAAAGAGTGTCTAAAACCGTGGCGAGATATATAGCAATGCATTAGAAAGTTGTGCAGAAATCTGATGGAAGGTCATGTCTTGGATTTCTGCCTCACATTCCTTGACCAATTTTTCTGATGAAAAAATCAGTTGTGCGAACATCCCCTATTAAAGTTATTATATCAGCAATCTTGTCAACAATAGCAAAAACACTGGGAAATGTTAACGTGTAATTTGTATCATGCTAAACAAGCAATTGTTTCATCACAATAGAGGGATTGAGTGCATCACATAATGTATTCTTTATTTTTATGAAATAAATTTAACAAAAAATGAGACAGTGTAAAACATTGACATTATTGGTGGTTACAAACCTCGGCAAAGATTATGGAATCACCACACTCAGAGGATGTTTAACCAACGTTCTACCTTTATAGCAAAAGCAAGGATTACATATGTGGCAAAAAGAATGTTATGTAGCTGAACATTCTGGCTTTCTGAAACATACTATAACTTAAAAAAATTGAAAACAAATAGTTATTAATGGAAAAAAAAATTTGGATGTACAGAAAAAAAATGAAATCAGTATGTGTTAAGAAAAAAAATGTAGTATTGACTAATATCAACTAGTATGCAGTTAATAGGAAAAGAGCTAAGAGACCGTATCAAGCTGTTGGATATACAGTTTAAACCAGAAGTTTACATACACTTTGTAAAGAGACACATATGCATGTTTTTCTCACTATCTGACATGAAATCAGAATAAACCTTACCCATTTTAGGTCAATTAGAATTAGCAAAATTATTTATATTTGCTTTTAGCCGCTCCTGTAGTGATCCAGTGTTTACAGCTCATCTCCAGGGGATACGACCAGGGCTGAAAGTTCCTTAGTCCTGGCCAGACATGCTCAGACATCACCTCTCCTCTCAGGCAGCTACTGAGTGTTCAACCCCAGGTGATATCATTCTACTTCTGTCCTCTGTACTTAATCTGTAATTAGTCAAACAGTGTAAATAAATAAATAAAAAAAAAACTCAATCAGGTACACTACTGTTCAAAAGTTTGGGTTCAACCAGAAAATTGTGTTGTCCCTGAAAACTCATACTTTTATTTATCAAATGAGTTGCAAAATGAATAGAAATCTAGTCCAGACATTGACAAGGTTAGAAATAATTATTTTTATTTCAAATAATAATTTTCTACTTCAAACTTTGCTTTCATCAAAGAATGCTCCCTTTGCAGCAATTCCAGCATTGCAGACCTTTGCATTCTAACTGTTAATTTGCTGAGGTAATCTGGAGAAATTTCACCCCATGCCTCCAGAAGCCCCTCCCATAAGTTGGATTGGCTTGATGGGCACTTTTTGCGTACCATACGGTCAAGCTGCTCCCACAACACCTCTATGGGGTTGAGATCTGGTGACTGCATTGGCCACTCCATTACAGATAGAATTCCAGCTGCCTGCTGCTTCCCTAAATAGTTCTTGCATAATTTGGAGGTGTGTTTTGGGTCGTGTGTCCTGTTGCAGGATGAAATTGGGTCCAACCAAGCGCTGTCCACAGGGTGTGGCATGGCGTTGCAAAATGGAGTGATAGCCTTCCTTATCAAAATCCCTTTTACCTTGTACAAATCTCCCACTTTACCAGCACCACAGCAAACCCAGACCATCACATTACCTCCACCATGCTTGACAGATGGCGTCAGGCATCTTTTCAGTTGTTCTGCGTCTCACAAATGTTCTTCTGTGTGATCCCAACACCTCAAACTTCGATTTGTCTGTCCATAACACTTTTTTCCAATCTTTCTCTGTCCAATGTCAGTGTTCTTTAGCCCATATAAATATTTTCCTTTTATTAGCCAGTCTCAGATATGGCTTTTTCTTTGCCACTCTGCCCTGAAGGCCAGCTTCACGACTAGAGATTGGCGAATTTCTCAAAAATTTGATTCGCCGAAGTTTCAGCCAAAATTCTTTTCAACCCGAATTTATTTGCGCCGAATCGCATTAAAAAACAGCGATTTCCTGGCTGTGGAAAGCCTGTAGAGTGCTGTAGAACATTGTGCCATGCTCAGATATGCATAGGGAGCGTGGTTTGGTCTTCATACAATGCTGTGATTTAGTATGACACGCAGATGACAGCTGACGCTCTTAGAATCGCTTCACACTTCACTTCTCTGGCCAGTTATGGGGGCAAAACTGACCAAATAACTGAAGTGGGAACACAGCCTGACAAGGTTATGTCAGCACCAGCTGGAAAGAACCGAGGGCCAAGATCCTTCTATAATAATAATCTTTATTTATATAGTGCCAACATATTCCGCAGCACTTTACAATATAGAGGGTATAGGCACAGACAAACCAGACATTACATTATAAAAAAGCTACTTACAAATCAGACACGAGGTGTGAGGATCCTGCTCGCAAGAGCTTACAATCTATTAGGATGTATGGGTGAAACAAAGGGTGAGAAGTGCTTGGTTTACAATGGTCCAGCCATGTTACATAAATATGGGGTAGTATACATAAAAAAGTGGATGAACCTGCCATCCCAACCATACATCTATATACAGATAAGTGCCTGTGGGTGCCAAAGTGCAGGAAGTGACGAATGTGTGACAGAATTTGGGGGGTTAACAATTAGGGATCTTGATATGCTTGTCTAAGAAGATGAGTTTTCAGAGCACACTTAAAACTGAGGGTTGTGAGTGTGCCTGATCACATGGGGTAACAAAGAACGCAATAGTAGGTTTCTGGAGAAGGCACAGGTCGCAGTGTAGTAAATGGACCTCAAAGCAGGGGTCACCCCGCAAGGCCAGAGCTTCCGGTGTCATCTAGCGGACGTGTGTTGACCACACACTAGGTCATCCACTTTCTCCCAGATGACATCTGACAACCCCGGCAAAGAGTCGGTGCATCCGTAAGACACAACCTTTAGTTGGCATTGCCCGGGAGCAGGTCAGGGGCCCTCACCTGTCCTCAACCTGCCTCTGTCCCATTCGGTTCAAGAGAACTACTATGTGCTGTGGGCTCTGCGCCACTATACAGTGAGGATGAACTATTTAAAGACAGTGGGCAGCAAAGAGGTGGGGAAGACATCCGCTGCTTCTTGCAGAAGCGGGCAAGTAGTGATGAGGAGAGTGGCATGGGAGGTTATGTTGCGAGCGGTCAGGCTCTGTACAGCACCACCGTCAAGGAGGACACCGGTGAGAGGCAAACACTAATCGATGTAGCCGATCGCACTTGGGAGCCGGGTGAAGCAAGCAAGGCTGGGACAAGGTTTTTTGGTGCCTTAGTTAAACAAGGCATTAAATACCCCCCATATGGAAAATTCAGCCCCCTCCATGCCTCCTTGCATCCCCTTTTCTGCCTGGGAGTGTCGCCTACCTTTGACTACCCATCGTCTGGAAGCAAGGGCTTCATCATCATCATTGGGAGAAGAGAGCGGCAGCTTGCGCGTCAGGCAATGGCGTAGCCGGCAAGTCGGTAGTGTGGCCATGAGTCAGCAGGGTGGCAGTAGTGCGAGGTTGGAAGCCAAACGGCCACGATTTAGACCACCTACTTTGCAGGTCCCAGAAAGAAGCAGTGCAGGGGCTCACCGAGGCAGCGGCGGTAACAGTCAGTCAGTGCGGAGGATTGGTGGTAAAATCACCTACTCGGTGTGCCAATTTTTTGACAAGACACCAGGGGAGGTGAACATGGCTTTAGGTAAAATCTGTGGGCAGAAAGTAAAGCGTGACCAGGGACCTAGTATTGGCACCACAGCCCTGCATCAACATGCATCATCACCATACAGTGGCCTGGGAGAAACGTGTCTCAGATGTGGTGGTCCATCCTGCTGCAGCAGAAGCACCCAGTGGCACGCCTCCCATTTCAGGCAGTAAAGGCTCCACTGCCTCTGCCGAAGACAACTGTCCGTCTTTCACATCATCTACTGGTCCAGATGCTCCTGCTCCTCGCCATTCATGGTTCCAGCAGTCGTTCACCGAGATGATTGCCAAGAGACAGCAGTATGCATCTAGCCATCCCTAAGTGCAGAAGCTGACCGTGCTCCTGTCCAAGTTGGTGGTACTGCTGCCCCCCCCCCTTAGGGATTTAGGTACCCACCAGCAGCGGCAACTGGAGCAGACCCTGAACCCTGGATTCTTCTGGCTACCTGCCTCAGCTACTATTCTGATGCTGCCACCCACCTGATGCCACACATCTGCTGCCAGCTGCTCCTTCAACCACCCACCATCTTTACCAGGGACTGGTATTGACACCCACCTCCCCACTCTTCACTGGGCCATTATGTAGCCTTCTGATGCTGCTGCCACCTCACCACTCAGGTCTCCTCATGCTGCTGCTGTCATCTCCAGGCTATGTCACCATGTCACTCTCTGGCTTGATGTTGCTGTTACTGCCACCTCCTCATTATGTCACCTAGCTGCCGCCACCTCAAAATTATGACATTGTGCCACTCTCCGGCCTGATGCTGCTGCTGTTGCTGCCGCCACCTCCACACTGTGTACTTGTGCCAGTCTGTGGCCTACTCATGCTGCTGCCAACTGACCACTCTCTCAGTCGACCACCCTGTGGTTTTCTAATGCTGTTTCCACCCTCCACCACTCTATGACGTTGCCACTATGTTTGGTTTTCCCCTTCTTTTAATCTGTCACAAGGAATGAAAAGGACAAACACAACCGATTGTGTTTTTGGAGAAGCCGTAAGGCTAGTATGACATGGTCCTTTGTTTGTATCAGGATTGTCAGATGAGTAGGTAGCCAAAAGCAGGAGTGGATACAAAACACAGAACACATGCAAATATTCCATTTACTTATTTTTGGGATCAACTCCTGTTTCTTTTTGGCTTTAGCAATGATGGATTATTGACCAACTGAAAGCGGACACTGAAGGATCAAAGGAATGGCAAAATGATTATTGACGTCAATGCAAAATTACTGATGACACCCTCTCCACTCTTTTGGGGGGGGTGGGGTGGGGGCTCTACATGTATCAGCATTTAACAGAATCACCACAATAATTGAAAAAAATTACTGTTTGCCACAGATAGCAATATCCCAAGAGACTGGAGTAACTGGATTTGAGAAGTATGTAGGGCTGAAATACACAAACACTGGGTTTGACACAGAATTCTCCACAAAAAGTGAATAAATTAACTCTTGGCCACAGATTAAAATACCCCCACAGTCTGAAGTTGGTGGGTTCAGGCGTGTATGTGGCAGAAATACACACACCCTGTATTTGACTCAAATTCCCCCACAAAACAAGAGGAGAAATTAACCTTTGGTATAAAATACCCTACAGAATGAATGAGATGAAATTCAGGCGTATATGGAGTAAAAATACACACACCCTGTATTTTACTCCAAATTACCACAGAATCAAGATGTTAAATTAACCCATTGGTAAAAAAGACACTACAGAAAAAACAGATGGCATTCAGGCGTATATAGGGCAGAAATACACACCCTGTATTTTAATCAAAATAGCCCCACAAAGAAGAAGCTTAATTAACCCTTGGGTATAAAATATCCTACAAAAAAACAGATGGAATTTAGGTGTATATGGGGCAAAAAAATACACACACACCCTGTATTTTACTCCAAATTACCCCACAATCAAAAGGCTTAATTAACCCTTGGGTATAGAATACCCTACAGAAAAACCAGATTTAAAAAATGACACCCTGTATTTTATTCCAAATTACCCCACAATCAAGAGGTTAAATTTACCCTTGGGTATGAAATACCCTACTGAAAAACCAGATAGAATTTTGGCGTATATTGGGCAAATAAATACACACACCCTGTATTTTACTCCAAATTACCTCACAATCAAGAGGCTTAATTAACCCTGGGGTATAAAATACCCTACAGAACAACCAGATGGCGTGTATGGGGCAGAAGTACACCCACCCTGGACTTTAGAAAGAATATCCCACAAGCTAAAACAAAATAATAAAGCTGGTTGAGTAACAAGTGTGTATGTGACACACACTTGTGAAGGTCTTTCACTCCAGTAGCTGAAAAACCGAGTTTGTTTTCTAAAGAGTGCAATATAGTGCTGCAGCAGCAGCAAGATACTTATTGACAGGAGTCACAGTGAGAAGTGTGAGAATTTAAGATGGCGTCCGTATTTATAGGGTTGTGATGTCACAGAAGCCAGCTGTTTGCTGATTGGCTTCATGTCTGCACATGTCATTGAGGGTGTTCCTTTCTTCCTCCCAGAGTTCGCTGCCCCATGTTACGCCATGTGCTCGCGACCATTTTAGAAAATTTATAAGATTCGTTCCCGCAAAGTACCATATACTTCGGCTTCGTGAGAACCGAAGTTTTCCTGAAATTCTAAACGAATTCCACTTCGTTAGAATCAATTCGTCCATCTCTAATCACACTACATGGTCCCATTCATTCTTTTATGTACACGGATCAGTCGTGCTGGTCCCTTTGCAGAGAAACAAAGTATGATGCTGCCACCCTCATGCTTCACAGTAGGTATGGTGTTCTTTGGATGCATCTGACCAAATGACATTCTCCCAATATTCTTCTGGATCATCAAAATGCTCTCTAGCAAACTTCAGATGGGCCCGGACATGTACTGGGTTAAGCAGGGGGACACATCTGGCACTGCAGGATCTGAGTCCCTGGCAGCTTAGTGTGTTACTGATGGTAGCCTTTGTTACGTTGGTCCCAGCTCTCTGCAGGTCATTCACTAGGTGTGGGTCTGGGATTTTTGCTCACCATTCTTGTGATCATTTTGACTACAAGGGGTGAGATCTTGTGTGGAGCCCCAGATTGATGGAGATTATCAGTGGTTTTGTATGTCTTCCATTTTCTAACTATTGCTCCCACAGTTGATTTCTTCACACCAAGCTGCTTGCCTATTGCTGATTCAGTCTTTCCAGGCTGTTGCAGGGCTAAAATTTTGTTTCTGGTGTCCTTCGACAGCTCGTTTGTCTTCACCATAGTGGAGTTTGGAGTGTGACTGTTTGAGGTTGTGGACAGGTGTCTTTTATACTGATAACAAGTTCAAATAGGTGCCGTTACGACAGGGACTGAGGGGAGGCCCGAGGAGCCTCGTAAAGACGTAGTGCCAGGTCGATGCGAGCCAGTACTCTTGCTTGTTTGTAGTTGCCCAACTACGTTTTTTCCACCATTATTTGCAAATAAATTCTTTACCAATCAGACAATGTGATTTTCTGGATTTTGTCTCTCATAGATTTTGGGTGACATGTATGAAGATCGGCGCGTCGGAGCGCCCGTTTTCGCCCAATCTAAAGTGAAAGCTGCGCCTCATTTATGTCGGCGCCCGAAGTGTGCTCATACATGCGGTGTAAAGTTCACTGCGCCTCGCCAGTGTGTGAGGCACAATGCGGGACTTAGGTGCAGAAGGACTGCGCCTAAGATTCACCGCCCAAGGAGGTGCGCTCATACATGCGGTGAGAAGTTCCCTGCGCCTCGCCAGTGTGTGAGGCGCAGTGCGGGACTTAGGCGCAGAAGGACTGCACCTAACATGTATTACGATTCTAGACAGGCTGGAAATCAGCGAGAAATCATTAAACATGTTAGTGAACAGCAAAAAAAGTTGTCTTTCAAATGAATGAATGAATAAAGAGAAAAATCAAAGTTGAATAAAAGACATAGCAATGTATATAAAAAGTTGATCGTTTAAAATTAAAGCAAATATATATAAGCTCTCCAAAGAAAGAAAGAATAGCTAGAACAGGTCTTTAAAAAATGGAGAGAATTGAACTAATTTTGCATTAAATAAGCCAATGCAGATGTTGTACAGAAGTGAATTTTGGTCTATTGTTTTATTTAAAAATGAAGAAGTCTTTGTACAGATGTTAATTTTGGTCTATTGTTTTATTAAAAAATGAAGATGTATTTGTTCTTCAATCACATTTTATTCTGTTTTGTATGTCCAGCAAGAGCCAGCACAGTACAGGTCTGGCTGGGACCTGTGGTTCTCCAAGCAGGATTTCTATGTTCCCAGGGCTTAGGTCTGGACGTATTTACAGACGTATTTACGTCCGTAAATACATCACCAACTGAGCCTAAAATAAGGAACAAGTAGCTTAGAACTGATTTCGCGTCGGAAATACATTCCCCATTATTTACTATGGGGAATGTATTTCCGACGCGAAATCCGTTGCAAATACGCGTCACAAAGTGTGGCACGTATTTGCAATGTAATTCCGGAACGGATTTCGCGTCGGAAATACATTACACAGTATGAAGATGAAGAATAAAATGCATTTGTCAAAGAAATGAATTACTTAATAAACCGACATAGCCAAGTGCTGGAAAAATTATATCAATGTATTAATACATTTTTGAGAATAACATTAATGACAATATATATATTAGCTGCCAAGAAAAAAATATCCCCTACAAAATGTATTGCAAAGTCTGTGAAAATTACACTAATTTTACATCACATAAGCCAATGCAGATGTTGCACAGAGGTTGGACAGATGTTTTCTTACACATTTTCCATCACAACAATTTTGGATGTATTGGGGCTGCTTAGACGTTTAATGCAATTCAGTGTATACAACAAAAGGCTTGCTGGGACCTGTGGGCCGCCAAGCAGGATTTCTTGCTTAATTATTTATTCTTCTTGACAATTCATTTATTGTAGTAGTGTACTGCTGTAAGTGTAGAACTCGAGCACATTAAAAGAATTCCGCTAGACCACATTCAACTAGGTCTGCCTGTCGGAGCTGTCGAGCGCGGCATGGCGCCTAACTTTGCCGACCTGCGATCATGCATGCCGCGGAGTTTTCGAATTTGCCGCGTCCCGCCCCAGAACGCCCATGGCGCGCTTATTGCATGCCCTTTATGTTAGGCGCATCCGGAAGTGGCGAAGGTTGCGCCTAACATCGCATCCCTGCGTCCGACAGGGGATTTGAGCCGGTGAGGCGCAGTTTTCGCCAGAAAACAGGCGCAATTCACAATCATACATGTCGCCCTTTGTCTCTAAATACTTTTTTTCCCCACTGTATACCAAGTACGCCTCACAGCTGAAGGTATACATTGTCATGGTTCTTGAATTTTTATTACAGCACATTTATTTTTTTATTTTACAACCAGTTTTTAATCCAGGTCCAGGGTTGTCCAATGGGTTCTTGTTTCTCCCCCTCTCTGGCAAATATATATGTCACCTGGTGGGAGGAGAGATACATTTATTCGGAGAACAATATTTTTGCATATGACATTTTCTGGTACAGAAGATACATAGATTATACGGCAGGGGTGTGTGTCTTCCGTAGCAGAGTTTGTCAATTATCTTAAAGGGGTTTTGCCACAATCTCATTTTATACCTCCTGCATCCAGCTCTTTAGCTCTGTGTGCTCAAAAGGGGACTCATATGACCCAGCAGGATGACATCATTATGCCTTTCCTCTCGCTAGTCATAGAAAGGTCTGTTTATGTATAAAGCTGTGAGTAGCTACAATGTAGCTCAGAGGTATAGTTTTTGCCTAACAGCACAAGGGTCTTAGGTTCAAATCCCTGCAGGAACCATGTGATTTTCTGGATTTGTTTTCTCATTTTGTCTCTCATAGTTGAGGTCTATCTATGATGTCAAGTACAGGCCTCTCATCTTTTTAAATGGGAGAACTTGCACAATTGATGGCTGACTAAATACTTTTTATTCCCCACTGTATTTGTTCAATTGCTATAATGGCTTGTTCATGAGGTACAGTTTTCTACAAAGATACAATATCACAAGAGACCCAAGAGAAAAAAGGTTGCCAAGTAATGTTTTTCATCGTTTTAAAACTTCCCTTGAATCCTGGATATAGCTTGGAAATCGTAAAACTAATGGTTTTACTCAATATAATGGGTCTGAAGGGTGGGGGAAATTTCACCTTATGTACCTTATGTAATACAGGTAGAATAGGCATTTTGGGATATTTAATTATCATACCATGTCTTTGTTTGGCATTACGCACTCCCAAAGAAAAACCTTCATTGACTAGTTTTTCCATTTGTTGTGCAAAAATAGTAGTGGGATAATTTTTCAGGGCGCGATAAACTGATGTATCAGTTAGCAGTTTGGTATCCTTGGCAACCGCACTATACACTTTCTCTTCTGGACATCCAGCCTACAAGGCTGTTTGCAATGCCAAGAATTAATTTCTCCCAGACTGCGTACTCTGGTTGGCAACCATCTTTATTGCCTCTCATTCTGACTCCATGGCAAAAAAAATTTGGGGCTGCAGCAACTGTCACTTTATCACCAGCAGCACAGACTTTTACACAACACAGACACTATTTCCTGGGGTCTGTGTCTCTCGCTAGAGACAGTCTATTGAACACATAGTATCTTTGCAGGTGTATCTATCTCATTAGACACAGACCCTTGCTCACACAGAGCTCATAGTCACTGTTCAGCAACACTTCACAAACAGGCCTCTGGTCCTTTAAAACTTGCTGCAGCAACTTTAAACACTACTTCATTTGCACCAATTCTTGCACAACTACGCCACTTGTCTTCAAACACCACTTCAGGCACCACTTCATGCCCCAATTCCTTTTGGGCTACTGTTGCGCCAACCATGTTGCGCTAGTCTTGCGCCAACTACAGTCAATTCTGCCCGCATTCTCCACCATAATGTGTGATTCAACTCGTTCACTCACGTTTGGCCGACATTTAGGACTGACCAAGGGGTCACTTCAGCTCTGGGATCAGCGCCTTTTTATAAGACAGTTCTGGCACACGATACACACACAGACCATAGGGTGTATCTTCCAAACTGGCCTTATCCAGCTTTATTCTTTAAACTTCACACAGTTTACAGCACAGCACATAGGAACCAAAACAAAACCTAGGCCGGTCTAGCCACTAACTCAACACTTGTAGAGACCCCCTCTATCCGTGGTTGGAGTCTACCACTCAGCATCATCACAACACACTTTAAACCAGCCACCACTGCTGTGCAGGCTTCCCTCAAGCCTGGGGGAGACAAAACATGCTCTGCTAATGCTTCAACTGTTTGGCAGCAAACCACACCCCCTGTCTTCCTGTAGCACCAGGCTTTTACACACCTGCTAAAGCCTGGACCTGGAATGTGGTGTAGCAGAGCAACCTTAGGCAGTCGCATGTTTCTACCACTAGGTGGAGTACAGCAGGACACCTGATGCAGACGCGTTGTCAAAGACCTGGTCTCGGTGGGGGAAGGCAACTATTTTGTATCAGTAGCCATAGTTTACTTACAAATGTAGCTGGCTTGGCTGCTATGCGGCTAATTATGGGTTGCCCGTCCTGGAACTGCTACAACATTGGGTGGTGGACGTTCCCAAGTTCCAGTTCCAGGTCTTACCAGGCCTATTAAAAGCTTGTCACACCAGGTGTCCAGGGGGTGCGGTTTGCTGCCTGAAGGTTGGAGCAACAGTTGAGCCAGAGAGAGGAAGCTCTTACACCCCAAACGTGAGGAAGCTGATATTGTGTACAGTGACTACTGCTGTGTATTGGTGGGGCTGGGCATTAGGTCCAGACTTTACACATTCAGTTAATTTCTAAAAGGCCTAAGGGTTTATTTTGTGCTTTTGTTTTTTGTCATATGCTGAAGTAATAAAGCTGGCTGAAGCCAGTGTTAAAAGAAGCCTGGTGTTGGTATGCCATAACTGTTCTACCAAAGGACAGTGGTCTGTGAGCTAAAAGAGCCCCTGAGAATGTCCAAGATGGCAGCTAGACAAGTGTGAGTTTCACAGTGATAATGACTTTGGAATAGCTGCTGAGTAGCTCTCCTAACTACCACCTGCGTCAGCAACCTATATTTACTGTCGCCAAACTGCTGGGTTACTTCTCTGGCAGCCAGCAAGCCGATAATACAAAGGTTTGGGCTATGGAGATGGAAAAAAACCCAGCAATTCTGCCGTTGTTTTTTGGGTTTCATTTTAACAGTGTTCGTCGTTGGTACAATTACAACAGTATCAATTTTATGTAGTTTTTTTTACTACTTTTACACAATAGAAATGCATCATAATGTGACTGCCATAACTTTTTCACTTTCTGTATATGGAACTGATTACGGACTTGTTTTTTGTAGGATGAGTTGACATTTTCATTGGTACCATTTTGGGGTTTATATGACACTTTGATTGCTTTTTACCAATGATTTTGGGAGATGGAATGAGCAAAATACAGCAATCCTGGTAGTGTTTTATATTTTAATTTTTTACAGCGGTCACCATGCATTACAAATGACAGGTTTACTTTACTCAGCAGGTCAGTATGATTACAGCAATAACAAATTTATATTTTATTACACAATAAAAACGCTGCCACGGGTGCTCCTGCGACCTTCAATACGGGTTGCAGACGCAACTGTGCCCCAGCTGCGAGCGGCGCTACGACGGTCATGTCGGGCCGCAGACATACTCGCAGCTCTGTCCCGACATGCGGCTAATCACTTGTCCTCATTCCCCACATCGCTGCTTGCCGACTCTGCTTCCTAGGGCGCGCACGCACCAGCTCTGTTAGATTTAACGGCCCAGTGCACCAGTGATTAGTGATCACCGGACGCTGACCCTATTTAACCCTGCCCTTTCCTGTTGTTCCTTGCCGGATCGATAGTGCCTTGTAGTCTAGAGAGAAAGCATTTCCTTGTGTTCCATTGCTATATCATGTACGATACCTATAGCCTCTGTCCCTCGACCACGAACCTTAGTCGCCTGTTCTGACATTCCTGCCTGACCCCGCGTACGAACCAGCCTAGTGATTCTGTACCACACCTCACCTGGGCTGCCTCTGCAGGCTAGTTGTGCCATGTGTAGCGACCTGGAGGTTTGCTTGCCACAGCAAGTCCAACCTGCTTTGCAGCGTGCTCTAGTGGAAACAATCGGCACCTTAGACTCCGCTCCATGGTGGAGCTTACACCATCACCTGCAGTGGTACAGCGGATCCACTACTCCAGCTGTTACAGTTTTATTTAAAAAAGAAAATGTTTTTTAACATTTTTTATTTTTTAGTGTATGGAGTTGTGTAGGGGCTTGTTTTTTGTGGGATGATTTGATGTCTTCATTGGTACTATTTTGCGGGAACATTACTTTTTTTATCACCTTTATATCCATTTTATGGGAGGCAGGATAAGGAAAATGCAGAAATCCTGGTAATGTTTTTTATTTCTAATTTTAACAGCGCTTTCTGTGCTGTATACTTGATATGTTCAATGGATCAGTGCAAGCAATAAATCATTAATCATATAACTTGTAAATATGTAAATAGATCTATTAATCTTCAGACACATTCTAAAATTATTTACTAAAATAGCTAAAAAGTGATATACTTATAGTTTAGTAGAACATGTGTCCATTCAAACATCAAGCCCAAGTATTAAGTATTGGTGCTTAGAAAGAAGTAGCTGGAAATCAAGAAAGAAGCATACCATGAGTATACCACTATTTACTATTTTTGTAAAGAATATTACAATGTGTCTGAAAATTAATAGACTAATGGATTTAAAGAAACATATTTATAAGCTACATGATTGATAATCGATTGCTTGTGTTGATTTAAGAAAAGAGCAAGAAGGAAGCTCTAATTTAGACATTCATATGTGGTTACTCTCTACTTTACTGCCCTTCCATTGTCTTGCCTCCTTTTCATTGTGCATCCCGGTTGCACTTCTTACTAAAGTGAGTGATGCATATGCCCGCAGCTGTCCAAATTATATATATATATATATATATATATATATATATATATATATATATATATATATATATATATATATATATATATATATATATATATATATATATATATATATATATATATACATATACCTTCTTGCATTATTCCATAGTTCAGTTCTGATGCTTATATTTCTATTACATGTGCTTTAGGTGGACAGGGGTCAGCATGGGCACTTTGTTTAACCTAACCCAGCAAGCTGTGATGATGTGTGTTCTGGTACCTTTCTATCTTAGCCAGCATTATTTTTTTTAGCAATTTGTGCTACAGTTGTTTTTTCCGTGGAAGCAGCAAAGACAGACTGGGTTTCGCTCCCTACACACATCAAGACTTATTCACCTTATGAGAGAGTTGAGAGCAATTATTTCTAAAAGTTCATCTAGCAATTAGGTGAATCTAGATAATTAATTTATAATACAGTGGATTGCAAAAGTATTTATAACCCTTGAACTGTTCCTTATTTTTAAACATTACAGCCACAAACTTAAATGTATTTTATTAATTTTTTTTAATAGAGCAACAAAAGTAGGAAGTATTTGTAAAGTGTAAATTATACGTTCCTTTTCAAAGTTTTACAAATTAAAAAACTGAAAGTGTGACGTTCATGTTTATTTAGTAGCCCTGTACTTTGATACACCTAAATAAAATCCAGTGTGACTAAGTGCCTTTAGAAGTTTCCTAATTAGTAAATTGAGTACATTTCTGTGTAATTTATTCTCAGTATAACTACAGCTGTTTTGTGAAGGCCTCAAAGGTTTTTAAGAGAACACTAGTGAACAAACAGCACCATGAAAAACAAGAAACATATCAGACAGTTAAGGGATAAAGTTGTGGAAAAGTGTATTGTAGGGTTGAATTAAAAAAAAAAAAAAAAAAAGAGCCCAAGCTCTGAACATCTCATGGAGCATTGTTTAATCCATCATTCATAAATGGAAAGAGAATGGCACAACTGGTAACCTACCAAGACTTGGATTTCCACTTAAACTGAAAGCCCAGACAAGGGGAGCACTCATTAGAGACACAGCCAAGAGGCCCAAGGTTACTGTGGAGGAGCTGCAGAGATCCACAGCTCAGGTGGGAGAATTTGTCCATAGGAATTGTACTTCACAAATCTGGCCTTCATGGAACAGTGCTTAGAAGAAAGCCATTTTTGAAAGCAAGCCATACGAAGTCCCATTTGCAGTTTGCAAAAAGCCATGTAGGGAACACAGCAAGCATGTGCAAGAAGGTGCCTTGGTCATAGGAGACCAAAATTAAACTTTTTGGCCTAAATGTCAAACACTATGTACAGAGGAAAATTAACACTACACATCATCCTGAACACACCATCCCCACCATGAAGCATGGTGGTGGTAGTATGATATTGTGGGGATGCTTTGTTATAGCAGGGTAAACTCATCAGAGTTGACAGGAAAATGGATGGAACTAAATGCAGGGCAATCCTGGAGAAAAACTTGTTAGATGCTGCAAAAGACGGGAGACTGGGGCGTAGGTTCACCTTCCAGCAGGACAACGACCTTCAACATACAGCCAAAGCTCCAATGGAATGATTTAAATCAAAGCATATTCATGTGCTAAAATGTTCCAGTCAAAGTCCAGACCTAAGTCCCAAAGAATGTGCAAAAATCCCAACATACTTGCAGCTGTCATTGCAGCTAAATGTGGTCCTACAAAGTATTAACTCAGGGGGACTGAATGCATGTGGATGCAACACTTTTCAGTTTATTAATTAGCAAAAATTTGGAAAAGCATAATTTTCTTTACACTTCACAAATACTTGCTAATTTATGTTGCTCTATCACATAAAATATTAATAAAATATATTTAAGTTTTGGATCTGTTCACACGATGGATTTGGACGCTGTCTTTGGGGCAGATTCAGTGCTGAATCCGCCTCAGGATCAGCGCCCAATATGACTATAAAACACTACAAGTACATTTTTCACTGATTGCTATTTAAAACCATGTCATATTTCATATATGTAACATGGGTTTTACTCAGCTACTTTTCTGCGCTTATTGTAATCGCAGAAAAATAAATGACATGTCAACTCTTTAAGGTGGATTCTGCACCTCCCATATAGTATATAGGAGGTGAAAAATCCGGCTCTATAAATCAGTGTTGCAACTTAAACAGGTGCTCTTTATTAGCCACACGTTGTACACAGCACACTCAAACACCACAGGCTTGCTTCAGCCTGTGCCCAGTTTAGAAAGTCTTTAGCAAACCAAAGTATACAGCACACGAAGTACAGTTCTCTTGCCCAATGCAGGCTCTCACCAGTCCGTATGGTGAACCGTGCAAGGTGCGGCTTCCAGGCAGGTATCCTGCTCACCTCCAGACCTGCAAAACAGAGCTCTTTACTCCAAAATGCTTCAGTGAGACTGGGCACCACACCCCCAGCTCACCTGACCTACCAGGCTTACATAGATGATAAAATGTGGCCTGGACCTGGAAAAGTGGGAGCGACCTCCCACCCAGCTCTTTGGCCGCTCCGGTAAAAGCCCGGAGTAACTGCAATCAGCAGTTATATTAATAATACCAAGGATGTCAGTCGCCTAATGCGTCTGACACATACTATACTGGGCTTTACCTCACCGATACCAGGCATAATGGTGACACATATCTCCCATCAATGACTGTGTCTTGCGCCCTCTTACAACCCTTACGGCTGTAATGTTTAAAATTCAGAAACAGTTCAAGGGGTATGAATACTTTTGCAACCCACTGTATCTCGATAATTAACTAGAAGCAGAGCACTGTAAGCGAAGCAACATAGTGAAAGGCCAAATTACTAAAGGCTAAAGGCAAAGTATTGTGGAGTCCTTTTCTGTGCCTTAGAATCTTGAGGTAAAAGAGGAGGAACTGGACTAGTTTGGGCTTACTGAGTTTATAAGGAAGGTAAGGGGGTTGGTTCTCCAGGTTTCTGCATTATAATATAAAAAGAAAAGTCCATTGCCAGCTTACCTCCTATATGGCTGCTCGGATAATGCACTCTGTGATGTTCATAAAAGGCAGACAACAAACAACGGTGGAATCCAGCACTCTGTATAAAATTTATTCCAGATGCATATGAAAAGACATCACAGGTTTAGGCTATTAGCTCGTTGTTTGTTGTCTGCATTATACATGTATTAAGCAGCATTTGTGAGAGAAGACTTCACCTTGCTGAGTCAGCTGTTTCAGGACTGTGTTCACAAGTCATGGAGTAGCTCTGTGAGTGCTGACATCTGGCACAGTTGTGGCAATTGCTCTTATAGTAATATATATGACAGAGCAGCTGGTGTCCCTTTCTTGACGTTCTTGCTTGGGGGGAGGTGACAGATGACAGATACATGAGCTGCGACACTGATCTCTATCCTAGAGGGACAGTCTCACATACTTTCCTCTGTCTCCTTTCCATTTCACTGACCTTCCTTTTTCACATCCTCTCCTTTCTTTTTCTTTCCTGCCTCCCCCTTCTCTCTCTTTTCTCATACCCTTTCCCTCTATTATTATTCTCACTTTGCTGTGTGGGGGCGAAAATGACCTGAAATTAACATAATTACAGAAGACACCCAGAGAGAGAGAGACTGAAAGAAAGAGAGTGGGTGTTAACGAGAGACAGTGTGGGAATATGAAAGTAGGAAAAGTGATGCATATGGCGAAAACAGCATTGAGAGGAAGTGGAAGATATGTAGAGTTGAGGTGTGGGCATATTTCTATTTACTATTTATTAGCCATGAGAGGTAATGAAGGTTATATAGGCTTCTTCATTTATCACAAATTGCTCCACTAATAAACACAACCTACAAACACATTCACATCGGATTTTCGCCGGTTTCAGTATTTAGAATCCGACTGTACCCTGTGCTGTGTAGAGCTCAATAGAAAATCCATGCTGTAGTCTCTGTAGTCTGTACAGCATGGATTTATTACTGAGGATTTCTAAACAGCCTGTGTCCGGCGGAAGAGAAAACATGATAGCCTCAATGCAAGGGCTGCAGGAAATCCGACCACGTTTTTTTGCACAAAAACTGAGATGTTAAAATACCAGATTGTTGACGATATTTAAGACATAACCTAAAATACTGACCAGATTTACACAGGTAAAATAAAGGTGGGGCATAGCTACACAAGAAGTATGATTTACCAGTAATGGTACGTTGACCCAAAGGGAGACATGTTTGAAGGAAGGCGCTTCGAAGTGAATTGTCGAGTCTCTTTTCCAGTGTATAATGCGTCTGAATGTATGAAAGTGGTTTTTGTGTGATTATAAATGCAGTCTGAAGTTTGATGCGCCTCGTCTGTGTGATAGGCGTATTTTGAAACGTAGGCATATTAGTAATGCGCCTAACATGTATAAAGGCTATAGACGGGAAATAAAAGTCATTAGAATAGCATGTCAGTGAATAGAAACTATGGTACTGATTTTGCTTGGTGAACCATAGGTCCCAGCAAGACCTGTGGTGTGCTGGCTCTTGCTGTATGTAGAATAAGAGGGCGAAGCAGCAAAAATACATTTTAAATTTAACTCCTTAAAGACCCAGCCAGTTTTGGTCTTACTGACATAGCCCTATTTTTTTAAATCTGACATGTGTCACTTTATGTGAAAATAACATTTTGACACTTTTACTTATCCATTGATTCAGAAACTGTTTTCTCATGACACATTGTGCTTTAAGTTAGTAAGAAATTTTTATCTATACAATCCTTGTTTCTTTGTGAAAAATATAAAAATTTTGTGAAAATTTTGAAAAATTTGTCATTTTGAAAGTTCCAAAATTTCTGCTTGCGAGACAGATAATTATTCACCACAAAATAGTTTATAACTAGCATCTACCATATGTCCACCATGGTTGGCATCATTTTTTTAATGCCTTTTTTTTTACAACTTTTGGGGGCTTAGAAACTTAGTAGTAATTTCTCACATTTTCAAGAAAATTTGCAATATACATTTTTTTAGGGACCACTCCAGTTCTGACGTGGCTTTGAGGGGCCTGCATGTTAGATACCCCCATAAATCACTCCATCTAAGAAACTAGACCACTTAAAGTATTTACAACAGTGTTTAGGAAGTTTGTTAACCCTTTAGGTATTTCACAGAAATTAAAGCGAAGTGGAGGTGAAATTTCAAAATTTCACTTTTTTTGCAGATTTTCAATATTTATCCATTATTCACTGCAATACGGTAAATGTGACTAGGTAAATGCAACTTAATATCAATTCCCCCAGGTCTGCCGTTTTTAGAGATATCCCATATGTGGCCCTAGTGCGCTATTTGGCTCAACCCCAAACCTCAGAATAGGAGGAGCACCTACCAGACTCTGGGGTCTCATTTTCAATATTATTATTCTTATTATTCCTATGATTATATTATTATTATTATTATATTATTTGGGCGCCATTAGGACACCCTAAGGTGCTAAAACTTAATAAACACCTCATATTGGAAACTAAACCCCTTAAGGAATATATCCAGGGGTGCAGTGAGTATATAGACCCCACGGGTGATTCACAAATTATTTTTAGCATTAGGCTGTGAAAATTAAAAAAAAAAAAAAAATTCCAGCAATCTGCAAATTTAGCTTAAAATGTTTCATATTTACAAGGAATCGTAGAAAAAAAAGGACCTCAAAATTTGTTACACAATTTCTTCCAAGTTCGGCAATACCCTATATGTGGGTGTAAACTGCTGTTTGGGAGCATGGCAGGGCGTATAAGGGAGGGAGCGCTATTTGGCTTTTGGAGCGCAGATTTTGGTGGGGCCATATGGGGCCATGTCGCATTTGCAAAGCCTCCAAAGAACCAGAATAGGTCAAACCTTCCAGAAGTCGCCCCATTTTAGATTGAACACCCCTCATGGATCTCATATAGGGGTGTATTGTGCATTTTAGGTGCACAAGTGTTCCATAGTTTTTTTAGCATTGGGCCATGAAAATGAGGGGAAAAAAATGCAGTTCTGTTATTTGATTTTTGGGTTTCAATTTTACAGCGTTCACCGTGCAGTTTAAATGAGTGGATAACTTTACTATGGGGGTCGGTACAATTACAATGACATAAATTTTATATAGTTTTTTATGTTTTATTACTTATACACAATAGAAATAGATCTATAAAAAATGAGTTTTTATGTTGTCCTATTTCGACAGCCTTTTTTTAATTTTGCTGTGTGCAGAGCTGTGTAAGGCCTTGTTTTCTTGCGGGGTGAATTGAAGCTTTTGTTGGTACCACTATGGGGTGCATATGATGCTTTGTTCACTTTTTATTAAGGTTTTTGTGAGGTGTTTTGAACAAAATACAGCAATCCAGGAAGTGTTTTTTATTTTTATTTTTTATAGCGGTCACCGTGCAGTATAAATGACATTCTAGCTTTACTCAGCTGGTCGATTACAGCGATACCAAATTTGTATATATTTTTTAAATTTTTTACTGCTTTTATACAATAAAAACACTTTTATTCAAACAGGAAAACACGTTTTTGCATCGCCATAGTCTGAGAGCCATAACTTTTTTATTTTTCTGTGTACGGAGCTGTGTACAGGCTTGTTTTTTGCGGGATGAGTTGATGTTTTTATTGGTATCATTTTTGGGGGAACAAGACTTTTTGATCAGTTTTAAATCCGTTTTTTGGAAGGCAGGGTGAAGAAAATACCTCAATCCTAGTAGTGTTTTTTATTTTTATTTTTAACAGCACTCACCATGCAGTATCCATGATAAGTTAGATTTACTCTGTGGGTCAATACGATTACGGCAATATGCAATTCATATAGTTTTTTATGTTGAAGCACTTTAAAAAAAAAAGTGTTTTTAGTGTGTAAAAGAATATTTATGCATGGCGTTCTTCTGATAGCAATAAATTTTTAATTTTTCTGTATACAGAGCTATTTAAGGACTTTTTTTTGCAGGATGAACTGATGTTTTAATTGAC
The DNA here is from genome assembly GCA_025379985.1 of Phyllomedusa bahiana. Taxonomy (NCBI): domain Eukaryota; kingdom Metazoa; phylum Chordata; class Amphibia; order Anura; family Hylidae; genus Phyllomedusa; species Phyllomedusa bahiana. The sequence continues at coordinate 6,561 of JAODAL010025436.1, read as the reverse complement.
ACAACGTTGGCATTTATAGGAGTCTTTGATCGCTTTTTATTCCATTTTATGTGCTGCGGGATGAACAAAAATCTTGTGATTGTTTTTTGTTTTTATTTTACAGCGTTCGTCATACGGGTTAATTAACATGACAGATTTATAGGGCAGGTCGTCACGCACGCAACGATACCAAATATGGGTACACACCAAATTTTACATACTAAAAAGTGTTTTAAGTGTGTAAAAGAATATTTATGCATCGCTATTTTCTGAGAGCCATAACTTTTTTTTTTCCGTAGACAGTGACGTGTAAGGACTTTTTTCTGCGGGATGAACTGGCGTTTTAATTTGTACAATGTTGGCGTTTATAGGAGTTTTAGCGCTTTTTATTCCATTTTATGTGCTGCGGGATGAACAAAAATCTTAATTCCGTGATTGTTTTTTTTTTTTTTTTTTTTACGGCGTTCACCGTACGGGTAAATTAACATGATAGATTTATAGGGCAGGTCGTTACGCATGCGGCGTTACCAAATATGGGTACTTTATTTATTTTTGATCTTTTTTGTGGCGAGTGGCGTTTTTAAAGGGGAAAAGGGCGGTATGCGTGTTTTTTATTTTATTTTTCGTGTTTGTGTTTTACTTATTTTTCACTTTTATTACTTTTTCACATTTTTTTTTTTTACTTTTCCCCAAAGGGGATTTGAATAAGTGATCTTTAGATCTCTCATTTAATAGGAATCACTACACAGCTTGTTGTTGTGTACTGGTTCCTATGGCAACTGTCAGTCACGATGCCGGGCCATGCCCACAGGGCACGGCCGGGCATCGTGATGTCACAGACAACCTGGAAGGCATTCTATACCTTCCGTGCTGTCTGTCAGCACGCAGCAGCCGCGCGATCGTGCGCTGCTGTCGTCGACAGAGACACAGGAGGAGCGATCTCTTCCTGCGTCTCCCTTAGTTATTGTGACCTATCGGTCGCGATAATTAAGGGGTTAATCGGCCCCCGCTGGAGTGATCTCGAGTCGGGGCCGACGCTGCGGGATGTCAGCTGTAATATACAGCTGACACCCCGCACCGATCACGCAAACTCTGTTTTAGAGTTCACGCGATCCTCAGGACGTATGCATACGTCCAGTTGCGTTAACCCCCAAACAACCTGGACGTATGCATATGTCCAAGGTCGTTAACGGGTTGAAGTAGTAAAAATTTTAAATCTGAACAACATCGGTGGGTTATTTAATGTAAAACTAGTTTTAGATTCTATTAAATTTACATGCATTTTATAGGAGATATTTTTATATTTTTGGGATATTATATATTTTTATATTAATTTTATATGATAACATTTTGTATTAAATGTAAATAATTAAATTTTATATAATTTGATAATTATCATAAATTTCTTTTTATTAATGTTCTGTTGTATGATAAGGAATATTGGACATTTTTTTCCCTAACAGCAAATCTAGGTCCACTTTGACTCCTCAGGCTCAGGCAGACCACATTGAAACAGGTCTGCCTGTCCGATTAGTAATGTGCCTAGTTTTGCCCAACCACATTTATATATGTGTCTAATATTACGTGTGTGGTGCGACACGCCCCCAGAATGCCCCCAAAACGCCCCCTCATGTTAGGCGCATTAGATAGTGTCAAGTCTTACAAACAATACGCCTAACACATTCTTTAGGAGCATTAGACATCGTAGCCGACTCACTTAGGTGCATTTTACGCCAGAAAAGGTTGAAAAACCCGATCATACATGTCTCCTAAAGAGTTTTTGTTACAATTTTGACTAAAAATTTTAGAAACATATGTATAGTCTTTTTGTGTGTGTGAACAGATATTATAAACTTTAAATTTGTATTGATTCATTTTTAGAGCAATGTTAAAGAATTAGCTATATGTAGCACAGACATTTGCCACTAAATTCCATTGCAATGATTCCATTGCTGCTTTCCTGCATTATTCATATATTTACAGCACATTCTGTGTATATCCCATACATGTCAAAATTGGGAATACCTTGTTAAACTTTACACCCCTTCCCTCCCTAATGTCTTATGTGCTCTGATTTTAAGTGAGTTTGCGTGTCATCAGGTCCATTTATGGGACAAATCAAAATGAAATAAAATATAAAAAAGTGTAAAAAAAAAAAAAAAAGTGTTTCACCAAAAAAAGCACGAAAATCACCCTTTTACCAATAAGATATACATTACTGTTGAAAACTAGTAACCTCCACATATTTGGCATTGCTGCGTCAATAACAACCTGTACTATGAAACAAATGTTTTACCCTGCACAGAAAATTCTGTAAAATAAAACAAAATTGTGTTTTTGTTATTCCACCTTGCAAAAAAACAGAATATAAAGCAATCAAAAAGCTATGTAACTAGAGATGGGCTAATTTCTCAAAAATTCGTTTCGACCCGAATAAATTTGTGATGAATCGCATTAAAAAAACAGGTATTTCCAGGCTGCAGAGAGCCTGTAGGGTGTTGTAGAACATTGAGCCATGATCAAATATGCATAGGGAGCATGGATTGATCTTCCTACCATGCTGTGTTTTAGTATGACACGCACATTACTGCCGCCGCTCTTAGAATCGCTTCACTCTAAAATTCCCTGGGCACTTATGAGGCCAAAACTGACCAAAACACTGAAGCGGGAATGTAGCCTGATAAAGTCACAGCTGCGCCAGCTAGAAAAAAACAAGCTGAGGGCTAAGATTCTACCATAGCGTCAAAGAACACAGTAGTAGGTTACTGGAGCCGCAACAGGTCTCAGCACAGTAAGGGGACGTCACAGCAGGGTTCACTCCATGAGGCCAGAGCTTTAAACCGTCACAGAATATGACAGAATCTGTTCTTTTAAACGCTGATACATGAAGAGGCCCCCCCGAATGAGTGGAGAGGGTGTCGGCAGTAATTTTGTGTTGACATCACTGATCATTTTGCCCTTCCTTTCATCCGTCAGTGTCCGCTTTCAATAATCCATCAGTATTGCTAAAGCCAAAAACAAACAGAAGTTGATCCAAAACAGAGATGACCAGTAAATGGAATATTTGTATGTTCTGTGTTCTGTATCCACTCTAGCTTTTGGCCAGACAATCCTGATCCTTCCCATTCCTTCTGACAGGTGAAAAGAAGGGGAAAACTAAACATAGTGGCAACATCATAGAGGGGTTTAGGGTGGAAACAGCATTGGGAAACCACAGGGGTTGGGGGAGACAGGGGTCATTTGGGAAAGCAGCTTTGGGGTTAGCAACGGGAGTACCCCAACCCACAGGTGGGGAGGCCCGGGCAGCACCACAGAAGCAGCATGAGGTCATAGAGTGGCAAAATTTACAGGGGTTTTGGAGGTAAAGGCACAGCAACAAGCGCAGGGAGGTCATAGAGTGGCACAAGGGACATTTTTGGGGAAAAGGCACAAAGAAGAAGGCCATAGAGTGGCACAATTACAGAGGGTGGAGGGCCATGGAAGCGGGAAAAAACCCAAGCAGCTTTGAGGTCATAGAGTGGCACAAGACAGAGGGTGGGGGGTCCGGCAGCAGAAACAGCGCGCATGGGGCCCAAAAAATTTGGCACAATGACAGAGTGTGGAATGGCAAAAACAGGAGGGGCCCATAGAGGGGGGCAAAATGAAGAGTGTGGAGGTCACGGCGCAGCAGCAACAGCTGGGGTTTTCAAAAGAGGGGGGGGAAAAATGACTTTTGGAGGGGGGCAAAAAAGGGGATGGGGCCACAGAGGGGCAAAATCACAGGGGTGGGGGGTAAGGGCCCAAGCAGCAACAGCAGCAGTTTAGGTCAAAAGGGGGGCACAAGGGACAGGGGGTGTGGGGTGGGGGGGGCAATACCAGCCCCCTGGTAAAAAAAGTGGTAGCAGATGGAGCAACGGCAGCTTGGGTGGTATCGGGGGGGGGGCGGCATAAAAAGTGGCTGGGGCGGGGAAATTTAAATTTCCACTATTACTCAAAGTTTTGGTGGGGTCAGGGCTGATGTAATTGTTGCCAAAGGGCTTTGGGTGTGGGAAACCCGGGCCGTTTAAACCCCTTCCCAAATTTTGCCCAAAGGTCGGGTCGCTCCACATTTCCAATGGAAAAGGGGGGTTTTTCCCCGGGGGGTTTTAATTTTTGGGCCCCCCGCTGCATGAAACCCGCCTGTTTAAAAACAAAACCTGGCCGGGCAGGACAGTTTCTCCACTTTTTTACTTTTTGGGGTCCCATAGTCCAGGGGATCTTCAAACTGGGGGGGCAAAGTACTGTCCAAGTGGGCCCACCGTTTTGGGGTTCACGGCAACAGCCAAAAAAGGGCAGCGGGGAAAATAAAATTTTTCAGGACGGGGTGAAAACAATGACATTCTCGGAGGTGGAAAAAAAACCAAGATAGGCCAAAAAGGGGGGTTGGGACCAAAAATGAAAACAGTGGTAAAGGGTAAAAAAGGGCCCGGGGGAAAAAGCCCCAAGAAAGCCCCACGAGGTCAACAGGGGCAAAATTTACATTCTGGGGGGTGGAAAAAACAGGATGGGCCCACGGGGGGGGACAAGGGACACATTTGTGGATTCACGGCAGCAGCCACACGGGCAGCATGAGGTCAGACAGGGGCCCCACAAGGGACTTTTCTGAGGGTGGAAAAAAAATTTAAAGTAGGCCACAGACGGGCACAATGACAGAGAGGGAGGGGGCCGGCGGCAGAAAGCTTGAGGTCAGACATTAGAAATTTTTGCCAGAGGGGGAGGTGGGTGGCAATCCCAGTCCCTGGAAAAGGGTTTGGTTGGTGGCAGATGGAAAAAAATTTTCAGCAGATGTGGGGCCCACAGGGGGGGTGGCGGAATCAGATTAGTGGCTGAGGCGGAAAGTTTGCCCCCAGACTATTTCTCACAGTTTGGGTGGGGCGTCATGGCTGATGGGGCCCTGTTTGCCTAAGAAATTGGTGTGTGGAAATCCGGGCCAAACCCCATGCCTGATTCATCTTAAACAAAGGTCAGTCGTTCCAAAATTTTCCCCGGTGGACAAGCGGGTTCCCCTTTGGGGGGAACGAGGGGCCCCCCCCGCACTGAACACCCGCTCTGAGGGCCACACTACTGGCCTGGCGGGACAGCTTCTCCACTGCAAATCAGCAAGTTGGGGCCACACATCCATTTTTGGCTGCCCAGTGGCCAGGGGGATCTTTAACTGGGGTGGCGAGTGTGCCCAAAGTAGGCCCCCCCAACCTTTTGGTTTCCCGGGTTCGGGCCCCCCGGGTTCCTGCTGCTGCTGCTGCTGGCGTTTCCCCCCTTTTTCCACTAGGGGGGTGAAGGAAGCTGCCCTCAGTGACTCCAACTTGGGTTCCTGCTGATGGAGCTTTTAATTTGCTCCACCCCCCCACCTTCCCCCACAGCCGCGGCTTTAGAACGTGAGCATAAAGCCCCCCCCGGTCAAAAACCTGTCAGAGGGGGCCCGGTGCCGCACAAGGGAAAGCGGCCAACTGATACGGAGGATTTCCAAATATTTTTGGGGTTTGTCCTCCCTTTTCAATGGCGGGAAAAAGGCCCCCAATTTTGGCCCGGGGTAGCGAGGGTTCAAAAGGGTGCAGAGCCAAAAGAAAATTCCCCTCCCGGGGAATGCTGACTTTTTGGCTGCCCACATGCCAGGCAAATCGCAGGCTGGGGGCCATCTGCAAAAGGGTGACCCCGGGGGGCTCCCGCCCCACCCTCCACGAAATACTGCCACGGTGCTTGGGGTCATCTGTCCCCGCCCTTCCTCATCTTTTTCAAACCTCCCCCACTGCCCCTGCTCATCCTCTTTTGGGTCACCGGGGTAAAAATCCACTCTTTTTCCCCAAAGAAAAAGCTTCTGCCCCAAAATGCCCTCCTCCTCCCCCTTTCCTTTTCACCCCCCACCTGACTCATGGGGCCGTAAAGATTTAGTGCCACGTCTCCAGCCCCCTCCCCAGCCCAGATTTTTCAGCATTTTTTCCAGGACATGAAGCGTGGAAGGGACTTTTTCATCCCTTTTTTAAATTTTTCCCTGGGGGACTGCCCAAATAATGTGGCCTCCCCGAATGGCCCCCAAAAAACCCGGCAGGGTAAACCCCTGACCCTTGCCACTGGCTACATCAAGTTATACGGGGGATTTATTCCTGTCCCCCGGTTCAAAAAAAAAACCCGTTAATGGCCTTTCTTGTTCATACAGTGGGTTCCAAAACATTTTCAGGGCGGGAAATTTCCCAAAACGGGGGGGGAAACAGGCATTTTCAAGTGTGTTGGGGGGGCCGTTCGGGCCGCTGCAACTCGGGGAGGGTTTTTCCGGGTTTTTGCGGAAAGGGATGAAGTGCTGCCATTTCCCGGGCCCTTTTTCCCCGAATGTTCTGAAATCGGTGGAAGACTTCGGGGAACCTTTTCAAAACCCAGATTGAAACGTGCGCCTGAAGGGGCTGGACCATCCCTCCTGGGTTGCAGCCAGGGGACACCATGTTCCCCCCAATTGCCCAGTCACCATGGTTCCGATTTCATTGGCGCGAAAAGCCAACACGTTTTCTTGCTGAAATGACGGGGGGAGCATTTTCCTCCCCTTTGGGGAACTTTTTTCCCCAGGAAAAGCCA
>JAODAL010025435.1:0-58648 GCA_025379985.1 Phyllomedusa bahiana | reverse complement strand
AAAAAATGCAAAATAAAAGCTGATTGGTTGGGGCTAGGGGGGGTTTGGGCTATCCCCCCAATCAACACGAGCTCTTCTCCCATTTTTATTTTTTTGGGAGAGAATTTGGGGGCCATGCAATCTGGGCTTTCCAGCGCCGTGAGGCATGGGTATGACTAAAAAATCATTTTTTTAAGTGAAAAATATTTTTCTGAAAAAGAGCTGAAACATTCAAACAAAATTCATTAATAAAATCCCAACAACGCGTTTTTTCGCCAAACCCGGGCGCTACTGGGGAAATTTGAAAATAGAGAGAATCCCCGGGGGAAAAATACAGTAATTCAAATTTTTTAACCCTCTTCGATTGGGGGGCAAAAACCCCACCAATTCAAATGGGACGACATTTGCCCATTATATCCTATGGGGGGAAATTGACCAACAGAATGGGGAGCGACAGGGACCCATTAAAACCAAGGGAGAAAAATTTTGCCCAAAAAAAAAAAATTATTAAAAGGGCGGGAAAAACCCAAAATACGGGAAAAAAGGAGAAACGAGCGGGTTTGGGTTTTGAGCAAACCCTTTGGGGCGGGGGGCTATCCCGGGCCCAAATCAGAGCGCGAGCTTTTTCTCATAGATTTCCCTATGGGGAAAAGAAAGCCGAGCGAGCACTGTTTTGGTTTTAATTTATAAAAGAGGCGCGTTTTTTTGGACCAATGGGGAGCGAGCGACCCCAGGGGTTTTTTCCTAATGAAAACTGAAATAAAACGGGTAAAAGGCCCGGAAATCAAATTATAAACTACAGAAGTTTTCCCGATGTGTATAAAAAATAAAATTTAATAATTTTGGGGTAAAAAAAAAAAAATTTTAAATAAATTAAAATCTTTGTTTATTTTTTTAATTTTCGTTGCCCCCCATACTTTTAACCCTTTGGGAATAACGAGTTTGGGCAGGGCGCCCATCCTATAGACTACAAGGGGAAATTAGCTTGCGGCCTGTTTGGGGGTCTGGGATAGCCCAAGCCCCCTCCGCTTTAAACCCAAACCCAGCTCTTTTTTTGGCCTTTTTAAACGTATTTTAAAACTTTTCCCCTTTTTTGGTTTTTTTGGGTTTTCCCCAAAATTCCCCCATAGGCTATAATGGGTCTTTGCCCGCCCTTTAATTCTGTTTGGGCCCCGAGATAGCCAACCCCCCGTTTAGCTAAACCAACAGCTCTTTTCTGCATTTTTTACTGAAATTTTGAACTGTCCCCCCCTTTAAAATTTTGATTGGGTAAAAATATTTACCTCCTTAGGTTTTAATGGGCCCACTGTCCTCCTTTTTCGATTGGCCTTTTTTGCCGCCCAAAATTGAAAAAATAGCTTTCAGAATTTAAATTTACTGAAATTTCCCGAAAATTTTTCCAATACCCGGGGATTTCTTGATTTGCCCCTTTCCCTAATTTTTGGAAAGTTTTTTTTTTTTTAAATTATTTTAAATTTTTGAGGTTCACCTTTTTTCCCTGACACATTTTCCGCCTTTAAAAAGGGCTTTTTTTTTTCGGAATCATACTCCTATTTGCAGGGAGGGGACACCGAAAATTTCTGTCTTTTATCTTTAAATCTGTTTTCCCCGCATTTTTCCGATCCTGCTTCATTTCGCCCCCGGAGTTTTTAAAACCAAGAAAAAAAACCGGGTCGGGCCTGTTGGGATTTGCCGAGCGCTGCACTGGGGCCTCGTTTTGGGCCCCACTCGCAAAATCGAAACTGCCTCGGAGTTTTCCCGAGCGCGCCGCTTCCCCCCCCGAAACCCTGACACTGTCCCCCATTTGCCCCTTTTCCCCCCCCCTTTTCAGCGGGCGCACCCCTAAAAGGGTTGGCAAAACCGCGCCTAACCTGTCCCCCCCGTCCCGGAACGGGGGGTTTCGGGCCGGGAGGCCAGTATACCCCAAAAACAGGCAAAAAGGGCCCGTTCATACATGCGCCCTTTAATCCCCGGTGGTTTGGCTGGGTTTTCTTGACAATACATCAAATACAGTTTAAGTGCCTGTGGGGTCCCCTATGAAGGGAGTGACAAATTAGTGTATAGCGGGGGTTTTTTGGGAAATTTGGGGATTTTGTTTATCCCAAAAGGGAACTGAGAAGAGGGTTTTTTTAATCCCCATTTTAAAAAACTTTTGGGGTTTTTGTAAGTGTGCCTGACCGCCCGCCTTAGAAATGTTCCAAAAAAAAGAAAACCTGGGGAAAGTATTTTGTGAAATTTTTGGGGACGGCCCAGGGAGGTTTCTTGATTGAAAAGGGTAATCTGAAAAACATCACCGATTTGGAGAAACGAGTTCCCAAAGTGGTAAAACGAGATGAAAGGGGAAAAATGTAGGGGGTGCAGCACTGGGAGAGATTTAGGGGTGAGAGTGATTTTATGTTGTATTCTGTACTAAAGGGGCCAACCCACTGCATTTTACGGGAAAAGGGGGTTAGAGGCATCAGTATAGGGGTTGGAAAAAAGAGGAGCCGGGGCTGCTGCATTCAGGACGTTTGGGAAAAGGGGTTTGTTTGCGGGAAGGGAGCCCAAATTTAACGAGGGATTTAAAAAAAAAAAAACTAGTCAAGACAAAAAGAAAAGAGCAACAATGAGGGGGTTTGAACGGGTTTCCACATTTGAAAAAAAGGAGGGATTTTGGGAGATGGCTTGGGGTTTTTGGCGATGACAAAAAAGCGGGCAAGGGTTTGGAATAAAAGGGGGTGAGAAAAAGTCCAAAAAAAAAAATTTCCCCAAAATGCAAAATACAGGTTAAATTAAATTTACAAAAAGTTTTTGGGTCTCCCAAGGCAAAATAAAAAAAAAAATCAGAATAAACCCACAGAATACATAAAATATGTCACCACCAAAACAAGATGGCACAATTGTGTTTTTTTTTCCCAAATTTACCAACTGAGAAAGAAAAGGGGCTAAGTTTGCTTACATCGGGCCCAGGGCCCAGGAATTAGAATTTTTTCTAAAGAAGGGTGGGGCTTTTCCTTTTTTTTGCCTAAAAGCCCCCGGGAAGATGCCTTGCCCTCACCCCAAATTTGGGTATGCTTGGGGTTAGTTATAGATATGAATTTATTTTTAATATATGTAAGGGATCTTCAATTTTTTTTAAACCCAAATAAAAAAAAATATTATATTTTATTTTTAAAAAAAATCAAATAAAATGTGAACATATTTTTTAAAAAAGGGTTCATTAACAGATGTTTCCCCCTTTTTAAAAAAAAACTAAAAATATTTTTTTTTGTAAAAAATTTTTAAAAAACGGGTTTGATCTGATTAAAATTTTCAGAAAAATTACAAAAAAATTTTAGAAAAGAAATAGGGACAAGATCAAAAACAATAAAGATTATTTAAAGTAAAAAAAAAGCCCTTCCCCCATTTTTTTGGGGAATGTTTTAAACTTAAAATTTTAAGAAAAACCCAAGTTCCCCCAAAAAAGAAAAAATTAAATTTTTATGGGGGACGGGTTTTTCCTCATTTTTTTAAAAAAAATTTTACCCGGGCAAAAGAAAAAAGATTGCCATCGTTAAGATTAGGTTAAAGTAAAAGATCTTTTACAAGTCCTTTGGCAAAAAGGTTTTCCCCCCTTTCTAATTTGGTCACCATTTGCCACTTTCAGGCTTCAAAAATAAAGAATAAAAATTTTAATCTTTTTTGTGAAGAATCAAAAAAGGGGGGACCCAATTTTTGAAGGGAACAAAATTTTAAAATTGGATATTTTAAACTTTTGTAAACAAATAAAAAAACTGAAAAGGGTGTGGAAGTGCAAAATTATTTGGCCCCCTAAGTTTAATTACTTCTTAAAGCGCCAACCTTTGCTGCGATACAGCTCACGTCTTGAGGTATGTCTCATATCAGTTTTTGCACATCGAGAGACTGAAATTCTTGCCCATCTCCTTGGAAAACAGCTGGAGCTCAGTAAGTTGGATTGAGAGCGTTTGTAACAGCAGTTTTCAGCTCTTTCCACTGATTCTGCGATTGGATGTCAGGTCTGGACTGTTGACTATGGCCATCTAGACACCATGATACGTTTATTTCATTCCGAATGTAGATTTTGCATTAAGTTTTGTGGATCATTGTCTTGTATCTACAGATAAATCTCCGGTCCTCAGTCTCAGGGTCTTTTTGCAGACTCCAACAGGTTTTCTTCTAGAATTGCTACTGTATCTATGGTTCCCATCCATCTTCCCATTAATTTTAACCCATCCTTCCCCTGTCCCGCTGAAGAAAAGCAGGGTCCCAAACCATGATGTCTGCCACCATCATGTTTGACAGTGAGATGGTGTGTTCCAGGCGATGATCTGTGTTGCTTTTACGCAAACATATATGTTTGCATCATGGCCAAAAAGTTGGATTTTGTATTCATCTAGCAGAGCACCATCTATCCACATGTTTGGCGGTGGCTCCCAGGGTGGCTTGTGTGCAAGCGTTTAAATAGAGACTTTTTATGATCATCTTTGAGAAATGGGCCTTTCTTCTTGCCACTCTTCCATAAAGGCGCCAGATTTTGCAGTTGTGTCCTAGGGACAGACACTCCCACCTCCAGCTGTAGATCTCTGCAGATTCATCCAGAGTGATCATGGGCTCTTGGCTGCCTCTCTTGATCAAGTCTACTTCCTTGTATTGAGAGAAAGTTTTAGAGGGACGTCCGGGGTCTTGGTAATATTTGCAGTGGGCTGATACTCCTATCTCTCCGCTGCATATGATCCCTTGCACAATGCTCCTTTGAATGGTTTTAAAGTTTGGAGAAAACTTTTGTATCCAAATTCCGGCTTAAATTCTCCACAACAAGTATCACGACCTGCCCTTGTGTGTTCCGTGGTGTTCATGATTGCTCTCTGGGCTTTAAACAGAACCTTGAGATTATCACAGAGCAGGTGCATTTAGACGGAGACTTGATTAAACACATGGGGATTATATTTATCATCATCAGTCATTATAGCGACAACAATGTATCATTCAGAGATCCCTCACTAGTCTTCCCTGGAGTGAGTTTGCTGCACTGAAAGTAAAGGGACGAACAATATTTGTACGCCCCACTTATCAGATTTTAAGTTTTTTACAAAATTTTAAAATATCCAATAAATTCATACCACTTCCACAATTGTGTCCCACTTGTTGTTGATTCTTCACAAAAAATATATCCTTATTTTTGAAGCCTGAAATGTGGCAAAAGGTTGAAAAGGTCAAGGGGGCCGAATACTTTTGCAAGGCACTGTATATTTATCAAAGTTTACCATAACATTCATTAAAAATATTCTAAATTTAGATGAAGCTGAAATTACTCGTATGTTGACTTTATAAATGGTATATTGAGGGTTCAATTGATATCTCAACCTCAAGTCAAGAGGGGGAAATGTTAAAAGATAATTTGACTGCAATTATAAAATATACGATCAATAAACAGTTAATGTACACACAGGATTAAAATTATAACCAATTGCACGCACATGCCCACATGCTATTTTGAAAGTTGCTTGCATTGCTATTTGGAAGTGACTAGTACGTGATAGGTCAAAGCGTGGTCATAACTGGTAGGGAAGTTAATTACCCAATGACAATAACGGGAGTTGAATGAGAGGATTGAACCTGGTATATTTTAACTGTGTTCCACAAATGGTATCCACCTAGAGATGGGCGAAATCGCTTCTAAACGAAGTGGATATTTGTTTAGAATTTCAGGAAAACTACCTGTTTCGGAATGGAAGACAAACTTTGGGTTACATTCGCGTGAACGAAGTAGTGCTTTTTGATTTGATAGAAATGGCTGCGAGCACATGTCGTTACAGTAGGGGGCAAAGAACTCTGAGGGAGGAAGAAGGGCATAGCCTACATGACATATCCAGAGATGAAGCCAATCAGAGACCGCGGTGATTCTGGTTAACGTACACCGCACGAATTAAGTCTTGGGCGCGCCGCTGTGAGCTCATACCGCTCTCACAGTACTGATTAATGGGAAGGTGCTTGCCACCGGCTCTTATGATATCCCTTACTAAAGAACTCATTTTTATACAGCGATTTTGTGGAGGCGTGTCACAGCATCTCTCAGAGACTGCTTCTCTTAACTTCTATTTACTTATTTAGTGTAGGTGGTTAATTGTATCTGAAGTCCAGAATGCGTCTAGTGCGCTGCTGCATAATAGCATTTTAATGCTATCTGCTCAACAGCACATTGCGAATATCCAATGGGTTGGTATCTAAGCCATGTTCCTGTTTGTATTCATTAAAGAAACAGCGTGTATTACAATACAGAATACGCTTCCATTTTTGGTTGCAATTCTTTTGCGCAATTTACATCCAGGGTATAAATTATGTCGTTGTTTTCTGCTTTGTTGGTCGACTAAAAGAAACCGTCTACTTTTCACCGACAAAAAAGACATTTTGCCTGTAGCATAATTCACTAACCAAGGTTAATTGACAAGTTCTTCTCTTGGCTCTGTACCTGGTAAAATACACCCATTTCTAACATGCTACAAAGCTGGTAGTTTTTTGTTGCCTCACATTCTTTTGCGCAATTTATATCCAGGGGTTTAATTAAGCGTTGTTCTGCAGTATGTTCTGGTGACTGAAAGAAACCGTCTTTTTCATCGCCAAAAAAAAGACATTTTGCCTGTATCATAATTCACAACCAAGGTTAATTACAAGTCTTTTCTCTTGCTGTGTATCCGTAAAATACACCATGTAACACACTAGAAAGCTGGTAGGTGTTTTTTGGTTGCTCATTCATTTTGCCAATTTAGCATCCGGGGGTTAATTAAGCATTGTCCTGCTGTTGTGGTGACTAAAAGAAACCATCTTTTTCACTCACCAAAAAAGACATTTTTCCTGTTAGCAAAAATTTCATAAGCCGAAGTTTAATTTACAAGTTTTTCACTTTGCTGTGTACCGTAAAATACACGCCATTTGTAGATCACGCTACAAAAACTGGAGTTTTTGGTTTTGCGATCAATTCTTTTGCGCAATTTACATCCAATTGGGTTAACTAAGTATTAGTTCTTGCAGAGGTTTTACTTAGTAAAGAAACGTTCTTTTTCACCGCCCAAAGAAACAATTTTGCCTGTAGCATAAGTCATAACCGAAGGGTTAATTAAGTCCTGTTTTGTGCTTTGACATTCAGTTAAAATAAGTGTTGTTAAAACGACACATACAAGTCACACGTTTTTCCCTGGCATTTGTGGAGCGAATTTATATCCAACGTGATTACCCAAGCTTGTTACTGGGGTTACATTAGGAGTCAAATACAGGGTGTGTATTTAAGTCATAATCAGATATCTACATCAAACAGTGTCAGTACATTTTTAAAAAAACAGTATGGACAGACAGAGTAGGTGTGCAGCGCTTGTAGTCACCTGCCGAGAGCTATAGGCTCAACATTCCTGGACCAGCGCCCATGTCGCAGCACAGCAAGGGGACTTCGCAGGCAGGGGTCGACTAGTTAGGCCACAAACTGCCCGCTGTCATCTAGCCGTCCGGGTTGTGTGTTGCTTCAGCAACCCAAATGGTTCTTTTTGGTTGACTAGGTCAACCCTTCCTCCCGGATGACATCTGACAACCCCAGCCAATATCCGTTGTGTAACGCCGAGCACAACCCTTAGTGGCATGGCCAGGGAGCGGTCAGCCGGGCGCCTCATCCTGTCCTAACCTGCCTCTGTATTCCATCCGGTTTCCCAAGTATGGGGTCAGCCAGAGATCTACTAAGTGGTCTGTACACAGCGTCCACAAAAATACGGCAGGAGGATTGAACTAATTCTTGAGGATGGGCAGACAGCATCTCACTTGGGCAGCGAAAAATGGATCCAATAGTCCCTGCTCTTGCAGTACGGCAAAGGTATAGATGTTGAGAGTGGCATGGGAGGTCATGTTGAGATAGGTCCACTCTGCATACCAAGACCGGTGAGTGAGACAGCCTTACAATGAAACACAAATAGATGATGATGTGCGACCACACTTGAGCCGGGTGAGGCAAGCTTCATACATCTCTAGGAGAAGAGCTAGGCGTCAGTGCTGCGCGTCTAGGCAGCGGCGCAGCCACAAAGTGGGTTGTGTGCCGGTGAGTCTTCATGGATAGGAAGCAGCAAGTGTGAGGCCGGGAGCAAGAGGTCCACGGGTTAAAAAACCCGCTTCGCAGGTCCAAGAAAGATAAGCGCACAGGGGGCTCGCGAGGCAACGCGGCAGTAGTCACTCAGTGCGGAGCGTTGGCAGTAAAATACAGCTTACTCGGCGGTGTGGCCAGTGTCTTTGCTAAGACACCGGAGGAGCCGAATATGCAATATGTAAAATCCTGATAGGGCAGAAAGTGAAGCTAGGCCAGGGAGCTAACGTTGGCACCACGGCCCTGGGTTCAACAAATGCAGGCGCACATCCGGTGGTCCTGGGAAGAAACGTGGTCAGATGTGGTAGTCATCCTGCCGCCGTCAGCAACATCAGCAGCACAAGGCGCAACAGTGGCACGCATTCCTTGCAGCCAGTCAAGGGGCTCCACCACCTCTGCAGAAGGTATCTGTTTCTCTTTGACATCATCTCCCGCCAGATTCTCCTGCACACTCGCTACTCATGCGCCAGCAGTCGTTCAGGAGCGAGGGGGGGAATTCCCAAGAGGACAACAGAGTCATTCGTCCAACCCATCCTAAGGTGCAGTAAGCTGACGTTCTCCGTCCAGAGTTGTATAGGTACATGCAGACCCCCTTTCAAATGGTGTACTCTGCACGCGTACAGAGAACTAATGGCTTGTGTCCGAGCTGAGATGGAGAGTTCCAAAGCCGTCTACTTTATTTCCAAAAAAGGCAATACCAGCATTTCAGTAAATATGTAGAAACAGGAAGGCTGTCCAGTCCTTGAGGCTTAATCGGTTTGTTCCAAGTGCACTGGGACAGCGCGGACGTCTGAATTATTTTTTGGGTAAATTACGTCAGGCCAGTACATGTCTTTTACGGCCACTTGGTGATAATGTGCTTCTCCTGCCCAAGGCCACATCTCCAACAACTTGGACAGGAGATATCACGCTTTCTCCGTCCCACTTTGTAAAACTGCGGCTCTGCTTCCAAATGTTATCCCCCCAGTCTCCTCCTCCCCTACCATCCATCACCTCAGCCTCCACAGAGATACTGCTGCCCATCCATACCACCTGTGTATGGGCACAGCGGTGGTCACGCCAGTTCCTACACCTGGCTTGCCTCGGAGAACGAAGTCACACAGGGAGGGAACTGCTCAGAGTCATTGCAGCAAGAAATCAGATGTGTGGTGCTTTTTCTTCCGCGCCCATACTGCAAATCGAACATGGTTGATGGACAATGAGAGTAACATTGTGTCCGCGCTGCACCGAGTAGGGATGGGCTCCATGCCACCCTGCATGGCGCATGTGTTCAATCTGGTTGTGAAAAAGGCGATCTGAAGTGCTTCACCGTCAGAAGATTCGAAAATGGCCAGGAAACTGTGCATGCACTTCTCCATTCCTAAATCCATTGAACACCCTCCTTGAGATGGAGTGGCAGAACGTCCTCACCAACACACTCTGATATGCGATGTTTCCCACCCATGGAATTCTGCCTGCACATGTTGGACCGACTGAATGAACAGAGAAAGGGCCATTAAGATTTTTTTGATGATCTCAGCGGACAGGAGTACTCCCCTGTGTAAACTTTGATGTCAGCAGTGGTCAGCTCATGCTTGAACCACCTGCCCGTTTGTTAATGCCAATTCGCATAGCGACGTTATATGTCAGTCGCGCAGTACTACGGATGAATAACGTCATTCCAACTGCTTCATCTTCCGGAACGAATGCTGATAAATCTTTCTGGCAGGGGACTGGAGACGGTGGCGACTACATCTCGCAGCCAACATGAGTCCGGTGAGGACTGAAATGGAGGAGGAGGAGGACATTGGAGCAGAAGCATTGTCTGGTGAAATGAGTGGATTTTCTACACAGGTGACAAGAGAGGAGGAGCAGGAACAGCTGGAGGAGATAGATGGAGATGAGGAAGACGAGGCAGATGACCTACAAGTACCGTGGCAGTATACCGTGGAGATGGAGGCAGCGATCCACACCAAGTCACTAGTGCAGAAACCCCCCATCATGCTGATTTGCCTGGCTAGTGACAGCCGAATAGTCACCAGCGGCAGAGGGATGATTCTGGCTCTTTCACCCTATTGGACCCTCGCTACCGGTCCAAATGGGAGCCTTTTTCCCAGCTGCTGAGAGGGAGGACAAACTCAAAATACTATAGGGAAATCCTCCGTAGTCAGTTGGCCGCTGCCTATGGTGGCAACGTCCCTCCTCTGACAGGTTGGCGGGGGTTCTTCAGCGCTCACGTACTACTGCGCGGCTGCTGGGGAAGGTGGGGGGGGGGGGTAGGAGCAGTGCCAGCTCAAACAGCAGCAACCTAAGTCTGGAGTCACTGATGAGCAACTTCCTTCACCCGCCTAGTGAGGAGGGCAGTCGCCAGCAGCAGCAGCAGCAGGACCTGGAGCAGTCCCTGAACCAACAGGTGGTGGCCTACTTGGACAGCATTCTGCCACCCCAGTTAGAAGATCCGCTGGACTACTGGGCAGCCAAACTGGATTGTGTGGCCGCAACTTGCCAGAGTTTGCAGTGGAGAAGCTGTCCTGCCCGGCCAGTAGTGTGGCATCAGAGCGGGTGTTCAGTGCGGCGGGGGCCATCGTTACCCCAAGGAGAACCCGCTTGTCCACGGGAAATGTGAAACGACTGACCTTTGTCAAGATGAATCAGGTGTGGATCGGCCAGGATTTCCACACACCAATGCCTTAGGTGTCAGACTACATCAGCCATGACGCCTCACCCAAACTGTGAGAAATGAGTCTGGGTTCAACCTACCTGCCTCAGCTACTATTCTGATGCCGCCACCCGCCTGATGCCACACATCTGCTGACAATTTCTCCATCTGCCACCAACCATGTTTACCAGGGACTGGTATTGCCACCCACCTCCACACTCTGTCATTGTGCCACTGTCTGACCTCATGCTGCTGCTGTTGTTGCTGCTGCCGTGACCCCCACACTGTGTCATTGTGCCACTCTCTGATCTCATGCTGCTGCTGTTGTTGCTGCTGCCGTGACCTCCACATTCTCTCATTGTGCCACTGTCTGACCTCATGCTGCTGCTGCCATGACCTCCACTCTCTTTCATTGTGCCACTCTGTGGCCTACTACTGTTTTGCCACCTCCAGAATGTCATTGTGCCACTGTTTTACCCCATGCTGCTGCTGTGGCTGCTGCCGTGCCCTCCACAAGTAGGACTCAGAGCAAGTAGGACCCTTAAAAACCTGTGATGGGGAGCTGGTCACTGGTGACCAAGAGAAAGCAGAGGTACTAAATAGGTTCTTCAGCTCAGTATATACTATCAAGGAGATAGTAGTTGAGGGGGTTGGGCCAAGTGCGGATCTAGGTGGTGCCCGTACTGTTAATACATCATCTGCTATAATTAATTGGCTCAGTGTAGAAAAAGTGAAAGCGAAGTTAATTAAACTGAATGTGAACAAGGCTCAGGCCCTGATGGCATTCCCCAAGAGTTCTTAAAGAGCTCAGCTCGGTTATCAGTGGTGCCCTGTACATGATATTTAGAGATTCCTTGGTGACTGGTATAGTGCCAGGAGACTGGTCGAAGGCAAATGTGGTTCCCATCTTCAAAAAGGTTCTAAGTCTTCCCAGGTAATTATAGACCAGTAAGTTTAACATCTGTTGTGGGAAAAATGTTTGAAGGGCTCATTAGGGACTATATACAGGAGTATGTTTGACAAACACAATATTATTAGTGATTGCCAGCATGGATTTACTTAAGGACAGAAGCTGTCAGACCAATCTGATTTCTTTTTATGAAGAGGCGAGTAGAAGTCTGGATAGCGGGGCAGCTGTGGATATTGTGTTTTTAGACTTTGCAAAGGCGTTTGACACTGTCCCGCATAAGCGTTTGTTAGGTAAACTAGAATCCATTGGGTTAGAGATAACAAGTGTGTAATTGGATTAAAAACTGGCTGCTGGATCGTACTCAGAGAGTGGTGGTAAATGAATCCTACTCTGAGTGGTCCCCGGTTGAGAGTGGTGTGCCGCAGGGCTCAGTATTGGGTCCTCTCTTATTTAATGTATTTATTAACGATATAGTGGAAGGGATCAATAGCACGGTTTCGATTTTTGCAGATGACACCAAGCTATGTAGGGTAGTGCAATCTATGGAAGATGCTCATAAATTGCAAGCAGACTGGACACACTGAGTGCTTGGGCATCACTTGGCAAATGGGGTTCAATGTGGAAAAATGTAAGGTTCTGCATCTGGGGAGAAATAATATACAGGCATCATATGTCCTAGGGGGAGAAAAACTTGGAGAATCGCTTGTTGAGAAAGATCTGGGCGTTCTTGTAGATCATAAACTACAGAACAGCATGCAATGATAATCAGCTGCCTCTAAGGCCAGTAAGATATTGGCGTGTATTAAAAGAGGCATGGACTCGCGGGACAAGGATGTCATTCTACCGCTGTACAAAGCATTGGTGCGACCTCACTTAGAATATGCTGTTCAGTTCTGGGCCCCAGTTTATAGAAGAGATGTAATAGAGCTAGAGAGAGTACAAAGACGAGCAACCAAACTTATAAGGGGAATGGAGCATCTTAGTTATGAGGCGAGGTTAGTAGAATTGAACTTATTTAGTCTTGAGAAAAGACGGCTTCGGGGGGGACATATATAATTTATATATAAATATATAAATGGTCCCTACAAAAAGTATGGGGAAAAATTATTTCAGGTGAAGCCCCTCAAAAAGACAGGGGACATTCCCTTCGACTAGAGAAAAAAGGATTTAATCTCCAGAGGAGAGAGCGTTCTTCACTGTAAGAACTGTAAATCTGTGGAATAGCCTGCCGGAGGAGCTGGTCACGGCAGGGAACTGTAGAGAGTTTCAAGAAAGGCTTAGATACCTACCTGGAACTAAAGAATATTAAATGCGTACGTAGCTAGGTAAAATTCTGGATCCTGGCTGGTGCGGCTCTGGGGTCAGATATATGGTCTATACTGTAGAAGTTTTGTTCTTGCCTTTTGTTTTTAGTGGCATTAAAAATTGGAGAGAATGGGCTTAAAGTCCTTGTCTCTCTCCCTCACCCACATTTTCCACACCCTTTTTTGAAAGCGATGGACATGTGTCTTCTTTCAACCTACTAACTATGTTAACTATGTAACTATGTAACTCTGTCATGGTGCCACTGTCTGACCTCATGCTGCTGCTGCCGTGACCTCCACACTGTGTCATTGTGCCACTCTGTGGCCTACTCCTGTTTTTGCCACCTCCAGAATGTCATTGTGCCACTGTCTGACCTCATGCTGCTGCTGCCGTGACCTCCACACTGTGTCATTGTGCCACTCTGTGGCCTACTCCTGTTTTTGCCACCTCCAGAATGTCATTGTGCCACTGTTTGACCTCATGCTGCTGCTGCTAACGTGACCTCCACACTGTGTCATTGTGCCACTCTGTGGCCTTCTCCAGTTTTTGCCACCTCCAGAATGTCATTGTGCCACTGTCTGATCTCATGTTGCTGTGGCTGCCGCCGTCACCACCTCCACACTCTGTCACTAATGTTGCCACCTGAGCTCTCAGCTTGTTTTTTTCCAGCTTTCGCTGCCATGACTTTATCAGGCTACATTCCCACTGAGTTTTTTGGTCAGTTTTGCCCTCTTAAGTGCCCAGGGAATATTATAGTGAAACGATTCTAAGAGCGGCGGCAGTCATCTGCGTGTCATACTAAAACACAATATTGTATGAAGACCAAACCAAGCTCCCTCTGCATATTTAAGCATGGCACAATGTTCTACAGCACCCTGCAGGCTCTGTGCAGCCTGGAAGTAGCTGTTTTTTAACGCGATTCGTCCCAAAGTAATTCGGACTGAAACGAATTTTGTCGGAAAATTTGGCGAAGTCACCGAATCGAATTTTTGAGAAATTTGCCCATCTCTAATCCTAACATTGCATCAGCCAATTTAAAGTCACACACACAAACTGAGAAAGGTATATAAGGTGGGGGGGTATAGAAGCCAAAGGTAGAAGCCAGGGACAGAGCCAATAAACCTTGCCAGAAAGTCAGACTATGTTTAAGTAAAGAAACCAGCCATGAGGTCTATCCTGGTCTCCAAATGGACAAGTATCCTCTCACACATTCTACACACACACAATCAAAAGTAATGTAATGTAAATGCATATTTTATTAGGTATTTTATGTTTTTGTAACTTGTAATGTTATAATTCTTGGAGGAATGTGAAAAAATCTCCACTCTCTTTTATAAGAAGTTTGTTGTGAAGTCCTGCTTTAAATTAATAAGATTTCTGATTGAACCTAGGTGCGTTAAAATTATTAAGCCAGGATTTTATTAATGAAGATAAGGGCCTTCAACCCACAACAACCTACGCACGGTAATCATAGATCTGTTCTCTTGTCATTAATGAAATATATTATTCTCACACTATATTTCTTACAGTGCTGGGCCCCCCAAGTGCTCCTTCCTCCCTTACAGAGCAAAGAAGGCTTTGAATGGAGGAGTGGTTGAACATGTGTAAAGTGCAGTGTGCACAGGAGCAGGTAGATGCTGAATGCTTGCAGATCCTAGGTGCAGGTAGGTGATTACACATGGTGTACATGGATGTCAGCCCTACTAGTGTGGGATTGCTAGGAAGTTTAGTGCTTTGGTGCTGTAAAAACCACAGGGACTCTCAGCTTGGGGTCTAGCAGACTTTACTCATGGCACGGCAGACTTTACTCACAGATAGATTATTTAATTATGCACAGTTTCCTTCTTTGCAATACAATTGCTCCCCTGCCAACTTTTCACTCTTATCCTCAGCTGCTATTCTCTTTAGATTCCAGCTTCAGGGCCAGCGGTAATTTCTAAAAGCTATTAGCGCTCCTTATATGCTTCAATCCAGGCCTGCTTCCTTCTCTGTCCCTTTGGACTTAAAGGGGTTGTCTCGCTACAATGATTGGGTTTTAATTAAAAGATCTTTAAAAAACAAGCAGCTTTGCAATATATGTTCATTACAAATGTCCTACTGATTTTGAGCTATCCCTGTTAGTAGTAGTACATCAGCTTCTCAAATCTCTATAGCAGCCGACCTGTTGATCTTTATCTCACTGGCTGTCAGGTCTGATGACTCATCACCTTCAGAATACAGGTCAGAGCAGAGAGCCCCTTCTGCACAGAATGCTTCTGTAGTGGAGGGAGGGGGAGAGCTCTGGCTTCTGTGTCTGTGCTGCCTGGATTAACCCTGTGTGTGCCTGCTTCCTCCTGCTCTCTACACAGATTGAGGGGAGCAGAGGTGAGGCTGATCAATAGATGTGACAGCAGTGAAGTGTGTTACTATAATCATGATGTGTCTGTGGAGCTGTGACTATACTAATAGAACAGATCAGGGGGCATGTGAACGCTTCATGCTCTGCTGTACTAGTGACACATCCTGAGTATAGTAACACTTCCCAGCTGCCCTGTGTCTGTTCTGATAGGGTTTGTTGTTGCTGGAGATGTGGAAATATGTATGCTACAGCAGGGGGTATAGGAACACATGCATTCCCTCTGCTCTGCTATTAGCAATCACAGCTTCACAGACCTCTCCACACTCATAGATCAGCCCTAATACAGCTGATATAGCAGCCTGCAGCAGACCTAGGCAGGCACACACAGGGTTAACTCTGGCAGCAAACCCCCTCGTCTCTTCCCCTGCTGTTTAGAAGT
This sequence comes from Phyllomedusa bahiana, assembly GCA_025379985.1. Taxonomy (NCBI): domain Eukaryota; kingdom Metazoa; phylum Chordata; class Amphibia; order Anura; family Hylidae; genus Phyllomedusa; species Phyllomedusa bahiana. The sequence continues at coordinate 42,941 of JAODAL010025435.1, read as the reverse complement.
TATGGAGGAGAGCTTTCTGTGTGCTGAGGGGAGGGGGTAAGAGGGAGGAGAAGAGGCAGACAAGAAGCACGCCCCTGAATTCAACTGCCAGGCACACTGAGGTAGGCTGAAAACTTGTAATGAGACAACTCCTTTAAGTAGCCTTTCTCTATAGAATCTAGTGCTATTACCAGTGGTCACACACAAGGGCTACTTACATTCCTTGATTCGCTGGGACAGTATAGGTGAGCCTACTGTTCTCTGTCTCTCTTCTTGGACAGTTCCCCATTCTGTTCTTCTTCTCTCACTGTGCTCTCCCACTTTCTTCTTCTACCAACCTACCTCTGCATCTTTCTTTTTTCTTTCCTGTGAGTACTCCTGACCTTTATAGATGGGGGACAACCTGCTCTTCGTCCACAGCGGGTTTGTAGCCAAGTGACTCCTTGAGCTGGAACAATTAGCAAAACTCAATACCGAACCCTGCACTGACTAAAAACAACTCCTGACCCAGTGGCGTAACTACCACCGTAACAGTCATAGCGGCCGTTATGGTGCCCACTGTCACAGCGGGGGCCCTATAAGGCCCCTCAAACCCTAGTTCTGTGCGGTCAATTTAACGGTTTGCACGTTCTAAGTAGTATACCAGGGCACCCTCCTAGGTGTTTTAAGGGTTTGTTCACACAGAGTTTTCACTCCAGGTTACAAGCGCTTTTTAGATCTGTCTTGGAGACTGACAGAGCGGACCCCAAGACAGATCTAAACAATTAGCAGTGAGATTATCACTGCTGTCTATGACGAACACGCAGCGGCGTTCAGATGAGATATCGCCTCTGCGGGTTTCAAAAGCGCAGCTTGGCTCCGTCTTGAAAAGAATTGCATGCCAATTATTTTCAAGACGGAGCCGAGCTGCGCTTTTGACATGCATTCTCCAGCACTGTGTCCCTTATTGTGTAAGATGCTGTAGTTTTAGAGTATTTAATGCTCAAGTCTGCAGTGTTCACTCAGAAAAGTGTCATGAAAAGAGTCAGTTTTTTTCATACCCCGCCCACCTGAGACTAGCCCTGCCCACCTCAACTGATAAACCAATTACTTTGAATAGGTAGAACCATGTGAATAACTGCCAGGTGGGTGGGGCTATCCTTTGGTGGGTGGGGCTAACATCTGCTCATGAATAAGATTTGAGGGGTAAATGCTGTTAAACAACTAAAGCAGAAAATTACTTTTAAAATATAACTTTTAATTTAACCTTTTAAAATTATAACAATTTAATCTAAAGCACACTATACATATATGTGACACTCATTATATACTCACCACCTCCCGATAGTGGTGTGTAGTAAGGACTACGGGTATGTCCAGTATAGGGATACAGTCACAGTGTGGTGTAGTCTAGTAACATATAGTACCCCACTGTCCCTATTACTATAACCCTAAGTCTTGTCTTTAAACGGAGAACCCGCCCTGATGAGAGCGACCCCCACAAAACCCTAAAGTGACCCCCCATCTATCCCTAGAACTCAAAGGGGAGGTGAGGAGGCCAAAAATAGACCATAAATACAAAGAGGGACCTAGACACGTTTCACTAGAGGAAATGTATACTCCTGTTCCTCAGTAGGTCACAGTGGCCAATACGGGGTTAAAGATATTCAAAAACAAATGGGGTGTCTAGGACAAAGTGATGTCCATACTGTCAGTATGCCCATTGTAGCCTAGTAAGGATAGGCCTGATATAGCCAGACTAGTAGTATGACCAGCCAATCAAATATACCCAGGCTAATTCACAGCAGCTGTTAAGAACATACCAATAAGTTGCCAACACTACAAACTCCGCAACTTACTTGCCAGACTTTTACATGGACGTCCGATTCACTCGGCGTCCTCTGAAGCGCATTGCGCATGTCCGTTGGGCCAGCGCACGCGCACATCAATTCACTTCGCGCATGCGCAATTCGCGCGCCGTTCAACCCTATAGAGGCGCCCATCTTCTCAAGGCGCATGCGTCCCAGGTATCCTAGCAGCCAATATACACAGAATGCTTTCACCTCACGCATGCGCGATGCGGGCGCCGTTCAACACTACGGAAGCGCCGAGGATCTCATGGCACAAGGGTACCTGATTCAGGCAACCAATATACACAGATTCCCGTGCTTTCATATGGCAGCGCAGCCTCAATATGGTCTATATGTAAGAACCTCAGAACAACCATTAGTCCTAGCCCATCTAATACTATCATTAGAGCAATCATGTATATATAAAAGTTCCAAAGATGCTGTAAATGCTGTTAAACTCCAGCATCTTACAGAATAAGGGACAGTGCTGAAAGCATGCCTGTCACTGGCTTGTGCTGTCCTCAGCCACGATAGTATAACCTATGTGATAGGTTCCCTTTAACCCCTTAAGGACCCAGCCTGTTTTGACCTTTCTGACACAGCCGTATTTTTGAAATCTGACATGTGTCAATTTATGTGAGAATAGAAGAGTGAAGAAATCAGGCGATACCTTTTAGAGGCTAACTGAGTATATTTGATGGTGAGCTTTCGAGAGAACTAGCTCCCTTCTTCAGACATGATGATATACAAGAAATTGAAATTCACAGGCTTTTTATACACACAAGACATGGACCTTCAAAGGATCTTAGAATTCTTAAACATAACTAAATGCAATATAAGCAAACAAGTCATTTACAACAGGTCAAACAATTAACTATCTGGAAACTTGTGAGGCATGACAGAGGGGTCAGTAAATCTGCCTTCTTATCTCACAGCCATCACGTGTAATTTGTGGCCATCACAGTTTCACATATAGTTTGACATAAAAACTAGCATGGATATTTAACCCCTTTTGCAGAGTCTGAAATTTTTGCATTAATTTAAATTCCCATTCCTTTCTCTCCCTTGCGTCTTAAGTTTCCCATTAAAACCACAATCTTCAGATCTTCAATACAGTGGTCCTCTCTGGAAGTGTTGTGCACTGGAAGATCGTTCTACTGTTATTAATAGTGAATCTGTGTGAGTTCATGCGCTGGCTGAGTCTTTGCCTGTGTCCCCCACATAAAGGCCTGTGGTCGGGCATTGCGCACACATAATCAGATACACCACATTGCTAGACCTGCAGGTAAATGTCCCCATAAGTCTGTGCAACTGCTGGGACTGTGGGACAGGTTACACTGTCAGCAGTGTGGATGTGCATGCAGGTCTTGCACCTGTTCTGCAGGCAGGGTGAGGTGCCATTTTCAGGTGGGGCATTCAGGGCGTTCCGGACAATAATACGCCGCAGGTTTGGTGGTTGCCGAAAGGAGAGGAGAGGGGGGACTGGGAATATGTCTTTGAGTCTATTGTCTCTATGTAGCACAGGTTGAAGTTCCTTGGCAAACTTTCGTAGGATCTCCAGCTGTGGGTTGTAGGTGACAACTAGGGGCACTCGCTACATAGAGACAATAGACTCAAAGACATATTCCCAGTCCCCCCTCTCCTCTCCTTTCGGCAACCACCAAACCTGCGGCGTATTATTGTCCGGAGCGCCCTGAAGGCCCCAACTGAAAATGGCACCTCACCCTGCCTGCAGAACAGGTGCAAGACCTGGCATGCACATCCACACTGCTGACAGTGTACTGTCCCACAGTCCCAGCAGGTGCACAGAATTAGGGGGACATTTTCCTGCAGGTCTAGCAATGTGGTGTATCTGATTATGTGTGCGCAATGCCCGACCACAGGCCTTTATGTGGGGGGAAACAGGGCAAAGACTCAGCCAGCGCATGAACTCACACAGATTCACTATTAATAACAGTAGAACTGATCTTCCAGTGGCACAACACTTCTCCAGAGAGGACCACTGTATTGAAGATCTGAAGATTGTGGTTTTAATGGGAAACTTTAAGACGCAGAGGGAGAGAAAGGAATGGGAATTTAAATTAATGCAAAATTTCAGACTCTGCAAAAGGGGTTAAATATCCATGCTAGTTTTATGTCAAACTATATGTGAACTGTGATGGCACAAATTACACGTGATGGCTGTGAGATAAGACGGCAGATTTACTGACCCCTCTGTCATGCCTCACATGTTTCCAGATAGTTAATTGTTTGACCTGTTGTAAATGACTTGTTTGCTTATATTGCATTTTTGTTATGTTTAAGAATTCTAAGATCCTTTGAAGGTCCATGTCTTGTGTGTATAAAAAGCCTGTGAATTTTCAATTTCTTGTATATCATCATGTCTGAAGAAGGGAGCTAGTTCTCTCGAAAGCTCACCATCAAATATACTCAGTTAGCCTCTAAAAGGTATCGCCTGATTTCTTCACTCTTCTACTACTTTCTATGGCTAACACGGTACAACATTATACTACTAGCAATTTATGTGAGAATAACTTTTTGACACTTTTACCTATCCATGTGATTCTGAGATTGTTTTCTCGTGACACTTTGGGGGGCCCTTTAAAAAAGTTAGTAAAGAAAATTTTACCCATAAAAGGGCCTTTGTTTTTTTGTAAAAAAATTTTCAAAATTTATAAAAAAATTTTTTAAAAAAATCTGTGTTTTTGAAAGTTCAAAAATTTCTGCGTGAAAGGGACGAAAATTTATTTCACCAAAAATTTTTTTAAAAAAAACATTTTCCATATGTCCCACTATGGGGGTTGGCATCTTTTTTAAATTTCCCTTTTTTTTTTTTTAGGGCCTTTTTGGGGGGTTGGGACTTTAGAAAGAAAATTTCTCCACATTTTAAAGGGAAAATTTAAAAATATCATTTTTTTGGGTTCCCATTTTCTGAGGGGGCCCCGAGGGGCCTTTTATTTTAGACCCCCCATAAAATTGATGCCTTCTAAAAAACTAGCCCCTTTAAAAGTTTTTAAAAAACATTTTGGGAATTTTGAAAACCCTTTAGGATTGACGGGGAATTAAAGCAAAGGGGAGGGGGAAATTTAAAAATTTTCCTATTTTTGCAGATTTTTTCAATTTTTATCCCTTTTATTCCGGAATACGGTAAAATGGATAGGAAAATGCAAGAAATTATTTTTTCCCCCGGTCTCCCGTTTTTAGAGGTCCCCCCAATGTGGAAATTGTGCATTTTTTGGGCTCAACCAAAAAGGCCCCAAAATTTGGAAAGGGGGTCCTTTCGGGAAACTCTGGGGTCTCATTTTCAATGAAATTTTTTGGTGGCCCTTTTTCCGGGTTTGAAGAGGCCCTAAGGTGAAAAAATTTAAATTTAAACCCCCCTCCCAAAGACCCCATATTGGAAAAACAAAACCCCCCAAAAGGGTATTTTCGGTGTGTATTTGGTAAAAACGCCCCCACAGGTGATTAAAAAATTTTTTTTAGCATTGGGTTTGTAAAAATTTAAAAACCCACTTTTTTTTTTCCCAAAAATTCTGCAATTTTAGTTTAAAATTTTTTAATTTTTAAAAAAAGAATCCGGGAAAAAAAGAACCCCTAAAACTTTGTTAACCCAAATTTCTTCCAATTTGGGGCAATACCTTAAAAGGGTGGGTGAAAACTGCTGTTTTGGGGGAGGGGCAGGGGTTTTCAAGGGGGGAGCGTTTTTTGGTTTTTGGGGAACGCAAAATTTTGGGTGGGGCCATGTCGCTTTTCCCAAACCCCCAAAAAATCCCAAAAAAGGTAAAACCCTTTCCCAAAAGTCGCTCTTTTTTAAGATTAAACACCCCTCGGGGTTTCTCATTGGGGGTTTGTACTGTGCTTTTGGACCCCAGGTTTTCCTCTTTTTTTTTGAATTGGGCAAATGAAAATGGGGGGGGGGGGGGAAACGCGGGTTCCACATTTTTAATTTGGGTTAAATTTTTTTCAGCTTTGGGCCTTTGACTGAAAAATTTTTGTGAAAAATTTACTAGGGGGGTTTCCGGTTACAATTGCAAGGGTTTTTAAATTTTATTTGGTTTTTTTTTTTTTAAAATTAAACTTTTACAAAAATTGAAATAGGTCTAAAAAAAATTTGCTTTTTTTTTGTTGCCCTTTTCAGACGGAAAAACTTTTTTATTTTGCTTGTGGGGCAAAAGCTGGGGTAGGGTTTTTGTTTTTTCCCGGGGTGAATTGATGCTTTTATTGGTACCATTAGGGGGGTGCATACAACACTTTGTTAAATTTTTTTTTAAGGTTTTTTGTGAGGCATTTTAAACAAAATCAGAATTTCCTGGTAGTGTTTTTTTTTTTTTTTTTTTATAGCGGTAAATCTGCGTTGGGATATGATTGCTACCCTTTACGAGGTCGATACGTTTACAGAAATTTCCCCCAATTTGTATTTTGTTTTTTATTTTTTTACTGCTTTTATACAATAAAAACACTTTTTTCCCAAAACAGGAAAAACACATTTTTGCATTGCCATAGTTGATAGCCTTTACTTTTTTATTTTTTCTGTGTATGGAGCTGTTTCCGGGTTTTTTTTTTGCGGGAAAATTAGTTGAGTTTTTTTTGGGTTTTCTTTTTTCGGGGGACAAGACTTTTTGATCATTTTTTTAAATTTTTTTTTTTGGAAAGGCAGAGTGAAAAAAATTACTGAAATCCTAGAAAGTTTTTTTTTTATTTTTTTTTTTTAAACAGCGCTCACTGTGCATTTACCCGAAATTAATTTTGGTTTACTCTGTGGGTCGGGAAAAATGGTTATGGCCCATAAACCATTTATTTAGTTTTTTTTATGTTTTAAGGGCCCCTTTAAAAAAAAAAAAGTGTTTTTAGTTTGGGAAAAGAAAATTTTGCATCACCTTTTTTCTGAGAGCCCTAATTTTTTTATTTTTCCGTTTACAGGCAATTTTTTAGGACTTTTTTTTTTTGGGGGGGGTGAAAAGGGGCGTTTTAATTGGTACAGGTTGGGGTTTATAGGGGTTTTGATCCTTTTTTTTCCATTTTTTGTGGTGCGGGTGAAAAAAAATCTTAATTCTGTGTAGTTTTTTTTTTTTTTTTTTTTCGGCGCACTTTTAGGGGAAAAATTAAAAAAGGGCGTTTTTTAGGGCGGGGTTTTTACGCACGCGGAAAAACCAAATATGGGGTTTTCTTTAATTTATTTTTGTCTTTTTTGGGGGGAATTGCCGTTTGTAAAGGGGAAAAGGGGGGTTTTTCGTGTTTTTATTTTATTTTTTTGTGTTTTTTTTTTTAAAAATTTTTTTTCACTTTTTTTTTAATTTTTTTTTATTTTTCAAATTTTTATTTTTACTTTTCCCATAGGGGATTTTGGGGTGAGAGATTTCATTCAATAGGGTTTAATGGGACCGGGCCCCGGCCGGGGAGGGGGACGTTTACGACAACCGGAAAAGGGAGGAGCGCACGGATCGGGGCGATCCGTGCAGCTGCTGCCGCCGCCCAGAGAGTAGAAGGAGATGGTCCTCCGCGTCTCTCTTAATTTTTTCGACCGATAGTCGGAAAATTTAAGGGGGTTTTGCGCCCCCCCCCCCCCCCTCCCCCCGGGGTGATGCGGGTGGGGCCGGGCGCTGCGGGAAAGTCGTGTAAAAAAACTAAAAAAAAAAAAGTTCGGGGCGGTTTTCCGACGTATGCATTCGTCCAGGTGCGTTAAAACCCCAAAAGGCTGGACGGGGGGCATTTCCTCCAAGGTCGTTAAGGGGTTAAGCACCTAGGGGGATGCTACCCCGCCCTAGCAGTTCTAGACTTTGCTTACTAGACAAATTTGGGTGTGGGCCCCATGAGTAGGAAAACCTATGACACCAAAATTTATTGCGTCTTCTGCTTTACTAGGAGAGCAGGGGGAAAGGGGGAGAGGGGAGTTTATTTATTTTTTCCCTCTTATGGGACCATAAACCTAAACCCCTTTTGGGGGGCTACATTTTTACTGGGCCCACCCACCCGAAACTTAAAAAATCTTTTTTGGGCCTATATTCCCACCTAATTTGAGGCCACCTATCACTTTAAATACCTATGGCCTACCTACCTACCTGGGGCCTATCCCACTGGGCCCACCTTTGGGGCTTACTTGTTTTTTTTGTGTTTTATTTTTTTAAAAAGGGGTTTTTTTTATTTTTGGGCTTTCATTGGAATTTTTTGGACTATGGGGCAGACCCCGTGTTGATCTATTTTTTTTAATTTAAAAAGTTTTAACAAGTGCTGGAGTCAGGGGTGTTTAAATTTAAATTAAAAATTTGGGTTTTTTTCTGTTTCTGTGTTGTTTTTTTGTACCATTGTAACCCAGTTTTAGCCATGGAGGCATCTGACAGACACCTCTCCATTACCATCACTGGGGCTTGGTATCAGTCAGCTTTTTTAAAACTACAAGGCTGACACTCCTGTTTACATTACACCCGTAAACCCCAAAGGGACCCAATAAAAACCACCCCCCCCCCCCCCCCCCCCCCCCCCCCCCCCCCCCCCCCCCCCCCCCCCCCCCCCCCCCCCCCCCCCCCCCCCCCCCCCCCCCCCCCCCCCCCCCCCCCCCCCCCGGGGGGACTTGGAAAAGCCAGGTTTCCCAAAAGAGCGGGCATTTTAAAGGGGAAAAGCCTGCCTCTGGGGTGGCTGCAGACTGTTATGTGTACCCCCTACACACTACTGCTCCATTTAAAGTCTGTTTGGAAACCCAAAAAAAAATAGTCGAGTTTCCCGCACATTTGGCTTGGGTTTTTTCTTCAAAGGGTTTTTTTCTGTGGGAAGCCCAAACAAGAAAGGGGCCACCCAAATTTCCCGCCCTGTTGTTTGCCATTGTGTGGGGGCCCTTTGGGGGGGACCCCGTGATCAGCATTTTTTCACCTTTTTCCCCGAAATAGGTAATAAATGTCTTTGTGGCCCCAAACCCCCTTTTAAAATTGTATGTTAGGAGCTAAATGAGAACAGGCCACTTTTTGAAAGTTTCTTGGGGAGGGGGCCCTACTAACCCCTTTTTCCCCGCCCCTGCTGGGCCCCTACACTTCTCACATCTGTTGCGAAAAATCTTTCATGTAATTATTTAGTTTTGTTTTGGGTTTAAAGCCCAAACCCTTTAATTAGAGGTTCCAAATGGCGCCCCAATTTTTGTATGTTGTTTATTTTAAAGCTCCCTTTTTAAGCCCAAAATAGGTTAAGGGAAAAATTACCTTGATTGTGCAGATGCTACAAAAATTCATTAAATCAGAATTAATAAAATATCTATAAAATCATGAGGGCTTCCAGATCGCACAGGGTTAAACAATAACATGCCATAACATCCATAAAACTCAATTGCATTGGGTTGCAAACAGTGAAAGACGTTGCCATGGAAACTCTGTATTTATCTACCTAATTAAGGGGGGAAAAGCATCTTGCATATTGGATGGCAGAATGGTTTTGTTAGCCTGTATTTAACTGGCAGGTTGAGTGTCAGAATCAAATATGATTTCTGCTAATCACCTTCAGGTTATTAAAGACAGCGACTCGGGAGAGGAGGCGGCGAGGACGGATGACAATAAATATACAGACAATGAAAGAAGGATAACAGAGAATCGTGGAGCGAGAGGAGAAGGATGGGGAAAGACAAGGGAAGACAGCGTAGAACAAATGCTAGAAGTTTTGATAAATCCATGTACTATGCTCATAACATCTGGCATGACTGATAGTCAGAAAAGATAGGCGCAATCAAAACCTTATCACGTGATCACGGAGCTGTACGCCAGTCTGACAGCCTGTACTGTACAACCACATAATGGCGGATTAGCAGACGTGTCGTGTCATTATTCCCACAGTTGTCATTGTGCAAATTAGACTGGGTCTCTGTTACTACTAAAGGAAAGCTGGCGACATACCCTGAGAAGCAAAAATCCATTATAACGCTAGTCTACAACATGATATATTTATTTGAAACCCTTGAAGTCAGTGAAGCAGAGGAATCTGGGTAGTGTTATCACCATTGCTTGCAGTGCATGGTATAGCAACACAATCTGTCATGAAATTAACCAATATATAACATATAATATGCACTTTTGAAAAGAGGGACATATCAGGCCATGTCTCGAAGTACATAAAATCACAACAGGACATCATAGAAGGACACACCTCTAATCATGCCCAAACACATAACATCATAGATGGACACAACCTCTAACCATGCCCGAACACATAACATCATACAAGGACCCACCTCTAACCATGCCCGAACACATAACATCATACAAGGACATACCTCTAACCATGCCAGAACACATAACATCATACAAGGACACACCTCTAACCATGCCGGAACACATAACATCATAGAAGGACACACCTCTAACTATGCCAGAACACATAACATCATAGAAGGACACACTTCTAACCATGCCTGAACACATAACATCATAGAAGGACACACTTATAACCAGGCCCAAACACATAACATCATAGTAGGACACACATCTAACTATGCCAGAACACATAACATCATAGTAGGACACACCTCTAACCATGCCTGAACACGTAACATCATAGAAGGACACACTTGTAACCATGCCTGAACACATGATATCATACAAGGACACACCTCTAACCATGCCCGAACACATGACATCATATAAGGACATACCTCTAACCTTCTAACCTTGTCCGAACACATGACATCATACAAGGATGCACCTCTAACCATGCCTGAACACATAACATTGTACAAGAACACATCTCTAACCATGGCCACCTAACAAAATCATGCACTTCCCCACCAACAGACCAGTGGCAACACAACAGTGGTGTTACTAGGGTCTATAAATATGGATTTATATAAAGTACTGTATAGTATATACATAAATCTATAGAAATAGTGGTAAGACAATGTGTTATGGATGATACCTCTATATAATGATAATATAATGACCACAGAATACCAATATAGAAGGAACAAATATCACCATATTGTTACTGATCAAATCAAGACTAATATGATCAATGATATAACTATACAAAAATCAAATAATACCGACACCCCATGACCACATATCACCACCACATAATGACTGAATAATAACCACAAATAACACCACCATATAGTGATTGAATAATACCACAGCATAGTAGCTGAATAATCTCCCCAAATATGATCTTAATTTTTACGCCAACTTGTATCAATGCATTTAAAAAAAAAAATACAACAGAAAGATTACACTACATATATACGGTTTAATCTAGCAGCAAGACAGAAATATTTTTAGGACCCTTTATGTATTTAATGTACTATAAACTATCACAAGACAAGATTCAAAGTTTGAAAAAAATATAATTTATTAATTAAAATGTTATAATATAAATCAGAAACAAATATAAACTGTTCAACCAACAACCCCAAAACCCATTTGTAAGGTGCCAACTATAGAAAATAAGACATTAATTATAACAAAAAAAAAAAATACAATTCCTCATAACTTGGGGAAAACTTGGTAGGAGAAGATGATGTACCCGATTGGGATTGGGAGATGTAAGGGCACCCACTGCTATTGTATTGGTGGTGTTGACATGGGTGATACCTTGCACCCCCAGCATTGGACACGCATTGTGGTTGAAGTGATGGTAGAATCAGTTGAAGAGGTGGGGGTTGGTGTAAAATAGGTCGTGGAGGCGGTGTTAGCAAGGGTTGTGAAGATATAGGTGCTGGGAAGAACATTCAGTCCATGGGAGTTCGGACTGGATCTAGCTAATGAGGGCATATGTAAAAACATAGCACCTTATACCCCTGCCACTCACCGCAGGCCAGATGCAAGGAGACCAATATTTTTCATGGTTGATGACACACTAACACACAGATGAGACAAAATGTCATGTAATTGTCACGTTGCGAGCACTGGATACAGTGGCAGTGATGTACTAAACAGTAAGCTAAATAGTCATACGTGTCATCTCCGTCCACATGCCGTATAAATGAGAGAGTGTGTTCCTCCGCCTCTAGTTCTTTCTCCCTTCTGGCAGGTACAGTCATTGACTTGTCGGGTGGAAGCGGTGTGTGAGGGGGTGCCAGGACGTGGTTTTGGGGTGGCCTCTGGGTCGGCAACAGCATCAGCAGCACAAGATGTTGTGGGTGCTGCGAAGGGCGCTTCTGCTGAAGGCGATGCTCCGGTTGCCATTAGAGACCTGGAGTATGAAGTGTCCACCCATGAAGGTCCCAGCAAGTCATCTTCATGCCCCTCTTCATCCTGGTTGAGGCGGTCCTGAAGGGGGGTGGTTTCCCTCTCCCTCTACTGGCATTATTCTGCTGCGAGGACCCTTTCCAAGGGTATGCGCACATTGCCTGATGACTTATGGAAGAAATATTAAATTGATTAATCATGCTGTATACTATCATCATTTAAAAACATAACATAAATCATAAAAAATATATGTCCCTTGCTATGATATACCCCAGGTATTTGGATTCTTCAATCCAACCGCACATTTTTTGGGGTTGATAGTAAACCCAGCTCTCCATAGGGCATCTAAGACTACCTGCAGTTTTTCTAGGTGACTTCTCCAGTCATGGCTAAATATCACAATATCATCTAGGTACGCTGTGGCATACTTCTTGTGGGGAATCAGTATGTGGTTCATCGCCCTTTGAAACATGTCAGGAATTCCCTGCAACCCAAAATGCATCTTGATGTACTGGTAGCAGCCCTCAAACATGGAAAAGGAAGTTTTTTCCTTGGCCTCCTTCGACACTGGGATTTGCTAATACCCTTTTGTGAGGCCCAGTGTGGTAATATAACAACAGGCTAGCCCTAACCGTTGCATGATCTCCTCTACCCTTGGCATCGGGTATGGATCCACATTGGAGACCTCATTAAGCTCCCTATTGTCATTACACAAGTATCATTCCCCATTTTGTTTTGACACCTAGACTTGGGTTCGACCACCCAATCTTAGATCCCTCAATGACTCCTAATTTTAGCATTCGTTCCACCTCTTGAGAAACCACTTCTCTATGAGCTTAAGGTATTCTAGTAGGCTTCAAGTTTAACCTAACATGAGGGTCAGTGACAATCTCATGCTCAGTAATGAAGGTGACACCAGGTAACTCAAAAAACATGTCCTTATTCTGTTCTAACAGTTCCCTGTCTTGCTGCTTCTAAAATGGTGAGAGGGTGTCTGCAATAGTGACATCTTGGAAACTAACTCCTGACTGGGCAAACAAACAAGATGTATCCATAGAATCCCTATCTCTCCAGTGCTTGATGAGGTTTACATAATATTTAATATAATAAATTGGCTTTTGTTTAACTGGCTGGTTTATTCTATAGTTAACCCCACTACCCTTTCAAGGACTTCAAACAGTCCCTGCCACTTCACCAGGAATTTGCTTTCCAATGCGGGTACAAGCACAAGTACCTGATCCCCTGAACGGAACTAATTCTGGCTGTTCTAGTATACATTCTACATTGGGCTTCTCAAGCCTGGAGAAGATGTTCCTTAACTATTGACATGACATTCTCAATCCTTTCTTGCATCTGGGCAACATGCTTGATTATGCTTTTATATAGCATCGCCTTGCTTTCCAGGTCTCTTTAGCTATGTCCAGCAACCCACAAGGGTTCCATCCATACAATAGGGTGAAATCCCAGTGGAGGCTTGGAGGACTTACTATAAAGAACAATAGGTAGAGTATGAGGCCAATATTGCCCATCTTTCTCCACTACCTTTCTTAACATTGACCAGTGTTTTATCACTAACCCATCTGTCAGTGGATGGTACACTTTAGTATGCAACTACTTTATCTTCAGGATTTCACACAACTTTTTCAAAATATGCGACAGAGGGGTGTTCCCTGATCAGTCAAGATCTCCTTAGGCAGTCTCCTTCTGGCAAAAATATGGAACAACTACTGTAGCTTGCATGTTCACGATACCCAACTACCAGCCACATGACTGTGACAAAAGCATCCTGGCCACCACTCACAATCAGAGCCATGGCCAGCAGCAATAGCTACACGGAGGGAATCTTAGGGTATGTCCACATGGTAAACTTTTCAGACGGTTTTCGGACATGACAGAAAATCCGTTCAGTAGTCTACACCGAACAGATTTTCAGCCGGATGTTTTTTTACACTGCTGGCATTACGAAAAACTTTCTACATGCACAATCTTCTGTCCGGTTTTCGGGTGGAAGGTATATATTTCATTAGTTGAAGGGGCAGATGAATCCACAAACCGCAGACAGAACCGTCCAGCAAAACCATGCAAAAGAGGACAAGAAAAATCAGATCGATATTTTATCTATGCCGTGTGGTCACACCCTTAGAAGATGAAAAAAAAACAAGTGGGGATAAAACAGAAAAGTTTTAAAGACAGTATTTTACAATATGCTTGAAAACAAATGACTGATTTATTTAGCCCCAATCCTAAAATTCTAATCTTTACTGTACTTTCTTTTACTATGTAAACTTCTATACAGTCTTACTATATTTAAATCACTGATCTAATAATAGAGTGCAAATATTATCCTATAGATATTAATTTACATCTATAGGACACAGTCATATAGTATGGATGTTTTTGATACATGTCATTCATGGCGTGGTTCATCTAGTCCCTTATGGATGCTGACTTTCGCCCACAATGATTCGTTTTCAAGGGAACGTTATATCTGAATATGCAGATTCGTGAGAAACTTCCAAAGATGTTCAGTTTTTGTCTCTGAATTACAGGTGCAGTGTAAAGACGTCTGGAACAAATTAGGTTACTTTGGGCGATATGTGTGAACCGGGGCTGCGCCAGTTTTCTGGTGTACTTTGAGCCAAAAAAGAATGTATGTACAGGTGCACTCCAAACTTTGATGTGATAAGTCAAAATATTAGGGGTGTTCTAGGGGCGTCGCACCACATTCTTAGAAGTAGACATATTTATGATTTTTTGACGGCAAAACTAGGCGCAGAACAGTTAAAGCTGGTGTCTGAGCCAGACTTGTCATATTGGCACTACACTGCACCTGTATGTATGATCTGCAGAAGAACAGGTTCATACATTCTACACTGCCTTAAAGCTATTTAGAACTGGCCTGTCAGCACCAATGTCGCCCTTTGTTCTTATATATGATACCCATCTCTACATCATAGAGAAGTTTGGGATAATGCACTGAACGTCTTCATTGCACCATAGACTCCTACCTGCTAGGGCTATATTATATATGTCTTTCTCCCTATATGGATCCATTAAACCAGGAGTGTTAAACTCATTTTCACCGAGGGCCACATTAGCATTATGGTTTCTCTTAAAACGCTAAGGAGGATGCCTAGGGTGCCTGGGTAGGGTGGTCAACACTGTCCCTCTGACTTAACAAAGTGGTGCAAGGGTGCATGCTGGAGCTCCAAATCCTATATGATGCCCACTGTGGAAGAATCATGAAGCAGGTCCTCATTATGCAGACCGTGGCTGGATTCAGCACACGGCCTTGAGTTTGGCATATGTGCACTAAACCAAGCAAGCTGAGCATGGATATTCTAAGGTCGATTTCCCAATTTTTATGTTGAATATTATTAGGGTGGTTTGTTGTGGTTTAGTCGTGACCAAGAACCTCATGCAGTATCATGTTCATTTGTTTGATAAGTGGCCACATAAATTTGCAGGTCAATACCAGCAAAACCACGTTGCCTTCAACTTTGATAACATTAATAACTGATAATATTGTTAATGGCTATGTTTTTGCTGGTTTTTGACCTGGAAATGCATTCGACCTCGGGTGCAGTGTGCCACATGGGGTTCTTACCGGAACCACAACGTGTATTCCTATCCTTATATTTGAATTTTGTAGCCACAATAGGAATGGATGCAGGGCCGCCTCTTGGGGCGGGCAGGGCAAGCGACCCCATGGGGCACTAGATGCATTCAAAGGGAGAGTGGCACTGCAGGTGGTCACTAGCAGTGCCCACCACAAGAAACAGCCCTACAGGAGAGCTTAAGTCATGTGACTGTGATGTTAGCACTGGTTCTTTAGCTCTCACCATACCACACTGCAGAGTTGGAAGAGCCAGAAGTTCAGTCCTCCTCTGTCATATACAGACCACTCCTGTAGCCCCCTCCTCTGTAAAATATTGACCACTGCTGTAAGCCCCCCTCTGGTAAATATAGACTGCTGATTTAGCCTTCCGCTGTCACATGTAGACTACTACTGTAGCTCCTCTTCTGTCACATATAGAGTGGGTACAGAAAGTATTCAGACCTTTAAATTTTTCACTCTTTGTTTCATTGCAGCCATTTGGTAAGATCCAAAAAGTACATTTTTTTGTTCATTAATGTACACTCTGCACTCCCTCTCCCTCCCTCCATATTGAAAGAAAAAAAAACAGAAATGTAGATATTTTTGCTAATTTATTAAACAAGAAAAACTGAAATATCACATGGTCATAAGTATTCAGACACTTTGCTGTGACACTCCTATTTAACTCACATGCTGACCATTTCCTTCTGATCCTCCTTGAGATGGTTCTACTCCTTTATTGGAGTCCAGCTCTGTTCAATTAAACGTATTGGACTTCATTAGGAAAGGCACCTGTCTATATAAGACCTCACAGCTCACAGTGCATGTCAGAGCACATGAGAATCATGCGGCCTAAGGAACTGCTTAAAGAGCTCAGACAGAATTGTGGCAAGGCACAGATCTGACCAAGGTTACAAAAGAATTTCTGCAGCACTCAAGGTTCCTAAGAGCACAGTGGCCTCCATAGTCCTTAAAAGGAAGAAGTTTGGGATGACCACAACTCTTCCTCGGCCTAGGCCATCCAGCCAAACTAAGCAATCGTGGGAGAAGAGGCTTGATGAGAGAGGTAAAGAAGAACCCCAAAATCACTGTGGCTGAGCTCCAGAGATGCAGTAGGGAGATGAGAGAAAGTTCCACAAAGCCAACTATCACTGCAGCCCTCCACCAGTCAGGGCTTTATGGCAGAGTGCAGCCAACGGAAGCCTCTCCTCAGTGCAAGACATCTGAAAGAATGCATATATTTTGCAAAAAAAAACACATGAAGGACTCCCAGACTATGAAAAATAAGATTCTCAGGTCTTATGAGACGAAGATTGAACTTTTTGGTGTTAATTGTAAGCAGTATGTGTGGAGAAAACCAGGCCCTGCTCATCACCTGCCCAATACAAATCCCAACAGTGAAACATGGTGGTGGCAGCATCATGTTATGGGGGTGTTTTTCAGCTGCAGGGACAGGATGACTGGTTGCAATTGAAGGAAAGATGAATGTGGCCAAGTACAGAGATATCCTGGATGAGCACCTCTTCCAGAGTGCTCTGGACCTCGGACTGGGCTGAAGGTTCATCATCCAACAAGACAATGACCCTAAGCACACAGCTAAAATGACAAATCAGTGGCTTCACTACAACTCTGTGACCATTCTTGACTGGCCAGCCAGAGCCTAGACCTAAACCCAATTGGGCATCTCTGGAGAGACTTGAAAATGGCTGTCCACCAACGTTCACCATTCAACCTGAGGGAACTGGAGAGGATCTGCAAGGAAGAATGGCAGAGGATCCCCAAATCCAGGTGTGAAAAACTTGTTGCATCATTCCCAAGAAGACTCATGGCTGTACTAGCTCAAAAGGTGCTTCTACTCAGTACTGAGCAAAGGGTCTGAATACTTAAGACCGTGTGATATTTCAGTTTTTCTTGCTAACTAAATTTGCAAAACTATCTACATTTGTTTTTGTTTTCATTCAAGCAGGGGTGCAGAGAGCACATTAAAGAGCAAAAAATGGAACTTTTTAGATCTTTCAAAATGGCTGCAATGAAAAAGAGAGTGAAAAATTTAAAGGTCTGAATACTTTCCGTACCCACTCTATATGTGGCTAAATCAGCAGTCAGAGGGGGATTTACAGCAGTGGTCAATATTTTACAGAGGAGGAGGCTACAGGAGTGGTCTGTAGGTGACAGAGGAGGGGGATACAGCAGTGGTCTATATGTGACAGAGAGAGGCTACAACATCTTTCTATCTGCGATACAGGAGGGGGCTACAGCTGTGGTCTATATGTGAGAAAGGGGTGTGGGTTAGAACTGTGGCTTATATGTGACAGAGGAGTAGGCAACAGTTGTGGTCTATATGTGATGGAGGAGGAGCGGTCTACAGCAGCAGTCTATATGTATCAGAGGAGGAAGGGACTACAACAGTGGTCTATATGTGACATGTACAAGGAACACTATTATTGTCTGGAGCACAATATAAATCATTATCTTTTTGGCTTTACTTTTGCGGACACTATCTAGCACTATTATTTTGCGGTCACTATCTGTGTGGCACTGTTACTTATATCTAAAGCAGATTTAGAAATGGGGCAATGACAGGGACAGCATTGGGGGCAACAGGAAGTGTTTGCACAGGACAGGAAGTTTTTGTGGCGATGGTGGGGAGAAAGCTGGAAGCAAGACATCATGGCAGTCTGGACTGGATGGAGAAAAAAAGAAAAGGTTAAAGCCTTAAGTCAAAGAAGACATAATCTTTTCCCATTATTATGCCTTGTCTATAGGAATTGTCCCAACATCTAATGTTTAATTTATTTTGTAGACATATTGAAGAATGTTTGGGGGGGAATCATAAAACTTTTGAACTGGGGGAAATGAGGTGTTAATTCGGCTCTGGCTGTGGTTGGGGAATGACACAAGACCTGCCTATGGATGGTTTTCATTAAGGGTGAGTATTCCATAGTCTACCTGCCTACTTAATTGACCATAGGAAGGTGAGTGATTTTTTTTCCCCCTACCTTGTTGGTGATTTAACCTAGAAACTGCCCTCAATGTATATAAGGTAGAGAAGTTACCACGCCCAGTTACACATCTCCTCTATTTTGGATCCATTGCTTCCTTTGGCTACCAAAAAACAAACAATCATGAAAATCTGCAGCAAAACTGCAAAATGTCATAGGAGGGATGGGGCCTATTTTTTGTATTACAGATACAGGAAGGAAGAGCGACAGGTCTTCGTTAAGCAATAGATAAGCTTGTCAGAACTGTATACAGAAGAAATACACAACTTTGAAAGTGACTGCTCAGAGGGAGGGTGAAGGGCTTAACAGCAATCAACCATATGCTTATTTGCAATGTATGAAGCGGGCACCAATCATTGTATAAAAACAGATCATGTACGGTATTTTATTTTTCTCACTCATATCTGAGAATGACTGCACGCTGGGCTCATGTCCTCAGTGTTTGCTTATATCAGACACTGTCTGTCATTAATCTTCCCGAGTGTTAATGGAACTCAGGCTGAGACCTGCTGGGTACCCCACCTGTGTATCTCTTAACTCTTCTGTTATTCAAACCTGCTCAAATTCCCCTCGCTATAATCATTACGGGCGACAGAAATTCAGTGCATGTTCCCTGTGTTTTTTCTATATCCCTTCCTAAAGTCCTGTGCATATATGTATGCTCATGGCAGAGGCACAGTAGAATATTCATGCACTTCAATAAGGGCAATTTAAAACAGAGCTGAAAAACAGTTATATGCATAACACTTCATACTTAAAGCTATGACACTAATTTGCCTAAAAGTCAGAAACAATAGCCCAGTGTAACCAGAATCTCCTGATAGATGGTCCAGTGGAAAAAGTGGTGGAGCTGGTAGGTAATGCTAGGTAATGGCCATGAGGGTTTTCCAGAGAATGACTGTCACCAGCAAACTTGTGCATGAATTGGCTGCCATGGTTTCATCTACACATGACCGCTGCACCATGGGACCCTGGCCTTAAGCAGTGCTTTCTAGTCAAAGACTAAGCCACATAGAAACACAAAAATAGTAGTGAACCAGTAACGAATTATACAAATTATAACGGGGAAGTTTATTTCATTCCATTAAAAATATACAGTATATGAACCGACTCATAGCCCAAGGATTACGCGTTTCGGGTATTTTACCCTTTGCTACGACTAACGGTAACATACCCGAAAGGCGTCAGCCCTGCACTGTAAGTTGATGTATTTTTAATGGAATGAAATAAACTTCCCCGTTATAATTTTTTACCCTCGGTGCTGGTTCGCCACTATTTTTATGTTTCTACATACCACTAACCAGAGATCTCCTGGATAAACCGCTCATCCTCACATCAAGCGCCTGACTAGAATACTAGGTGAGCTGGCCGGATTGGCTTTTTGCCATTTAGATGTATTACTCAAGCTAGAGGCA
The DNA here is from genome assembly GCA_025379985.1 of Phyllomedusa bahiana. Classification (NCBI taxonomy): domain Eukaryota; kingdom Metazoa; phylum Chordata; class Amphibia; order Anura; family Hylidae; genus Phyllomedusa; species Phyllomedusa bahiana. The sequence continues at coordinate 22,964 of JAODAL010025435.1, read as the reverse complement.
GCTTTAATTATTGTTTTCTCAAGTAGCACCAAAACAGTCCTTAAAAATAGTGGACTTTTATATTGTCCATAACATTTTCTTATGTGCATGTAATTTTTTTGAAGATGGGGGAGCTTTCACAAAATATTATGATTGTAAATATACTCAATTTACAGATCAAAGTCGATGATCCTAATTTTGTGACCTTGCCAACAGTAAAGACTTTTTACTGAGCTGTGGAAAAGCGTGTGTGGCATGTGATTATTACCAGAAGTGGGACTATGGGACAGGGTTGCCCCTGTGGAAAAGTGATGTGCAGCAAAGCGGGCAGAGAGAGAGAGAGATGAGTAGTGGAGTGCCTATACGAGTGAGAAATGAGAACAGCCTGATCAGTGTGTCCGATAAGGTCCAGGGAACTGAAGTGAGAGTGGACCAAGAGCTTAAAGACTATAAGTACGAATGACATTGCATCAGAACCACCATCCTATAACCACTGCAAGTGTTGTGCCTCTGTGTGAAAACCTTCACTCTTACTGGACTCTGTATACAGAATATGTTTCTGAAACCACCAAGCATAAATGTCTCTTGTGAGTAAAGCTTTTGTGAGTTCGAATTATACACAGACTGTGTGTGCCTTATTGCTACAGTATGTGGTCTCCTCAAGGCACTTTGGCTTACTAGCTGAAGCCCACAGGGGTTGGCACTCCTTTTATTTTGGATACATAAAATGACTACTTGGCCCTAATTGCATGTTAACAACAGTAGCTTAGCTATTGACCTATATACTTAAAATCCTTATGATTCCTTATGGTTTTCCAATGTGTCCATAAAAATGCCTTCTTATCTCTACTAATATAGATTGTGACTCAACACCCCTATGTGAAAGCACCTCGCAACCAAGAAATAGTTGGTGACCTTTGGTTTGCAGTATTGAAAGTAGTCTAAAAAATTATTGGTAGAGAAGTTGAACAGACTCCGGCACTCGTGCTCAGGATACGAAAATACTTATAAAAGATGCACTTTTATTGGAGAAAAGTTTAAAAGCAAAACATAAGAACAAGTTTACGCTGCTGCGTTTACGCGTTTCAGGCCAGTTAGAATGGCCCTTAATCGTAACAACATTGCAGCTACCAGACCTCACAATAAATATACTTCCTGAAATCCAATAGCCAGAACACCTGAAAGTTACCCCTGGCGTATCCAAAAGCAGGTGTGTGCCTGTGCAAAGACATCTCTTAGCAATAAACATGTGAAAAACACCATGAAACATAAAAAATATACGGGGCTCAATACAGGTACATAAGATAAGACCTATAATTGAGTCCCTGGGGGAAACGTGTGTCTAACACAAGGATCCAAAATGCTTCCCTATTTGTTAAAGCTTTCTTCCAGTCACCCCCACGTAATGGTTTGGGGGCTCTCTCTATAGCTCTCACTTTAAAATGATCGATGTTGCCTGAATGTGACTCCTTGAAATGCCTGGAAGCCCCAGATAAACTTCTGGAGCTTTGATGTGTAATGTCATAGATATGTTCTCTGATACGTGTCTGAAGATTTCTCATGGTACAGCCAACGTATTGCAGGTTACATTCCTCACACCAAATTAGGTAAACAACGTGGTCGCTATGGCAGTTCAAGAAAGAAAAATGGAGTAAGTTTTACCTGTGACAATTGAATTAAAATTGTTACCTTTGACACTAAATTTGCAGAGATTGCATCTGCTTGTACCACATTTAAAAGAACCAAGGAGATCTAACCATCTAGTGTTACGTATAGGTTCTTTGATAAACAAACTAGGTGCAACAATGTTGCCTATAGTACGTGGTCTAGTGGGTACAAACTTGCATCCTTTTTGTAGAATCTTACTCAATGTTGTGTCTAAACTAAGTATAGGGAGATATTTCCTGATGATATTAGTGACTTGTTGAAACTGGCAACTGTATTGTGTAGTGAAACAGATATTAAACGTATCCTTATTTTTGTAACGTTTGGTATTTTGTAGTAATTCTGTCCTATCTCTTTTGTCAGCTTGTGCCCTGGCTTTGTAAATAACATTAGGTTTATAATCTCTTTGGAGTAATCGGTTGTGAATGGTATTACTTTCCCTCTCATAACTGTATGACGTGTTGCAGTTACGTTTGGCACGGATAAATTCTCCCAAGGGTAAATTACGCGTAACATGCTTGGGATGACAGCTCGAAGCACACAATAGGCCGTTACCAGAAATGGGTTTCCTGTAGGTTTTAGTTAAGATTTTTCCCTTACTTGGGTCTCCCAATAGATCCAAATCCAGGAATGTAATATGAGTATCGTGTGTTTCATGTGTAAATTTGAGATTTTCCTGATTTTTATTTAGATATTCAACAAATTTTTTCACATCATTCGATGAACCCTGCCAAATAAGCAGGGTATCATCTATATACCTGTTATACAGGAAAATGTCTTGAGAAAATGGATTACTGGAGGAATATATATATTTTTCCTCCCACCATGCCACATAGATGTTGGCTAGTGATGGGGAAAAACACGAACCCATAGGGCAACCCTGGATTTGGAGAAAAAATTTGTTAGCAAACTGGAAATAATTATGCTGTAGCAAAAATTCAGTGGTCATTACAATGAACTGTTTAAGTGATTCGTTGTAACCAGTATATTTGTCCAACTGACAACTCAAAGCAACAATGGCTAGAGAATGGGGGATTGTTGTATACAAAGATACAATGTCACAGGAAACCCATTGAAAAAACGGTTGCCAAACAATTTGGTCAAGATACCTTAGAATGTCCCTCGAGTCTTTAGTATAACTAGGGGAACGTAGCACAAGCGGTTGGAGGTGACGATCCAACCATAGGCTAAGATGCTCAAATATAGACCCAATACCAGATATAATTGGCCGGAGGGGTGGTGGAAAAACCCCTTTGTGGGTTTTTGGAAAGGCATGAAATATCGGTATGTTTGGATGATTTACCTGCATGCTATCCCTTTGTTTGGGGGTCAGAACGTTAAGTGTTACTCCTTCTTCTAGTAATCTACGGACTCTATCACTAAAAATTTTGTAGGGTCAGATGGTAAAGGTCTGTAAACACTCGGGTCTTCAAGCATGTTATTGATTTCCCTATAATATAAATCCGTATCTAAAATGGTAACATTGCTGCCCTTATCTGAGGGGCGCACCACAATATAGGGATTATCTCGAAGGAGGTTGAGGGCCTTATACTCACTGCTTGTAAGATTTTTATCCACAGTGTTTTCACTCAAATGCAAATCCCTAAGTTCTCGCTCAACTAGGTGTTGGAAATCTTCCATTACTCTAGCTCTGGAGTTAATTGGATAAAAATCCTCGTTTTAATGTAAGGTAAACTGACATCCTCTTGTTGGATGTTAGAAATATGTGATGTATCCTCACTAAGTTGTTCAAGTAATAGGATTGAACGTTGTTCCATAAAATTAAGACCCGTGGGAAAAAAATCCTGATCACTGGAGACAATAGTAGATGTTTGATCCATATCATCATCAAAAAAATGTTTTTTAACCGTCAACATACGAATGAAACGATTTACATCCTTTATGGTGTTAAACAAATTAAAGTCAACTGAGGGAACATAATTTAAACATTTAGCTAATACATGCAATTGATCAGCACTGAGGACGCAGGCTGACAAATTAAGTACTGTAAGGTCCGAACACTTCAAACCCTGTTCAGATTGAGGTAACACCGAGTGCGTTATCGTTGTGTCCTGGACGAGTTCCTGGTTTGAGGATGGGTGGGTGCTTCTTCTGTGTCTCTTGCCCGCCCTCCTCGTACGTTTGGGAACCGTGATCGCCCTCGGGTTCCTCGTGCGTTTTTTGGAAAACGTGAATTAACATTGTGGTTGGAAAGTTGGTAATCACATGGATCCATGTAGTCCTCAGAATCTGTAGTGTCCATGCCTGTGTCTGCACTGTCCGTGTTTATCGGTAAAAAAGATACTCGCTTGTCATATCTTTTATTCCTACGTTTCTTCAAAATCGACCTAGGGCGGTCATATATCAGAGAGTTTTGTTGCCATTTATACACTGATCCTTGTGCATAATCCAGAGAGTCTCGATCAAATTTGCTTTGTTTTATCTTCACAATATTATCCTCTAATTTGGCTATATTCTTTTTGAGCTTTTCATCCAAATTCAGGAAAAGAGAATCATTAGCGTAAGGAATCAGTGACTGTTTGGTTTCTTGTAGGGAAGCCTCTAATTTCGCCAATTGTTCCTGTTCATACTTGACAATCAGATGCATGAGCTTCATAGAAGCATTCGCTCAAAATGTCATCCATTGTTGGGAAAAAATCTCATCGGTATTAAAAGTGGGATACTTGGTGAGGCGAAGTCCGCTAGGGATCATGTTTTTATCAATATATGACTGTAAGGTTGTACTGTCCCACCATAGTTTTACTTGTTTAATCATGATTTTTTCCAGCTCTGCAATTTTTTTGTCTTAAATCTAGATCTTCATGATGCATAGCGATTGTGTCCTTGCCAAAAATAGACTGCGCTCTGCTACGTCTAGTGGCATTGTCTATGGGCAAAAACAGATCCGATTTCATGGAGGAAGTTGGTGCATCAGAAATCTCAGTCATTTTAAGTGCGGTAAAAAAGCCAACACCAGGCAAAAATTCAGTATACCAGAGTGAACATTTATCTGGGAGCAGAAAGAAAACCCGCAGCCATGCATAGGAGAATAAACAAAATAGAAAAAATGGGTTATCGCTCACCAGTAGTTCTGCTCTGCTTGTTAACCGCACAACATCCTTCCACACACGGTGCTCACAGGAGGTGGATATCCGGCTGATGATATTCCATAGATCAATACTAGACAAGTTGAACAGACTCCGGCACTCGTACTCAGGATACGAAAATACTTATAAAAGATGCACTTTTATTGGAGAAAAGTTTAAAAGCAAAACATAAGAACAAGTTTACGCTGCTGCGTTTACGCGTTTCAGGCCAGTTAGAATGGCCCTTAATTGTAACAACATAGCAGCTACCAGACCTCACAATAAATACACTTCCTGAAATCAATTAGGCAGAACACCTGAAAGTTAACCCTGGCGTATCCAAAAGCAGGTGTGTGCCTGTGAAAAGACATACGTTAGCAATAAACATGTGAAAAAACACCATGAAACATAAAAAATATACGGGGCTCAATACAGGTAAAAAATTGCCCAATAAAAACTATTATTGCGCAGAAGAAACTGAACCTGAAGTGTTGTGTGAAAGTTTTTTGCAGGCTTGAAATCAATGAAAAATACATAGTAAATTAATGATGTGCAGGGTAAAGTAAATTTCAATTGAAACAGTAAACCAAAAACCAGAGCCTTCGCTAGGCTAAATTGCACTCATACTGCGACACATTGCATCACTATCAACTAAAGCCTGAAAATACAAAAAGCTATAACACAATGTTAAACCTATAAAACTACTAAATAATAGTCAGACAATTATCAAGTAACACTGCTACACAAAACCAAAATTCCAAGGACAATATTATCAATAATACTAATAAGACCACATATCATCACCACATAGTGACCGAATAATACTACAACACCATGACCACATATCACTACAACATAGTGGCTGAATAACATACAATACCATTACTGAATATAAACCATTATACTACCACCAATATTACCATACAGTGACCATATGGTGGTAGTTACCAATTGTGCACAGGGGCTCTGCACACATATAAGTGATTACTGCACTGTGGAATTTACAAAACAATCCTTAGGCTCCTCACACAATCTTAGACTCACTTTTCTAGCACTTCTCTAGCAATTCCTACCACTGTACACACTCCCCATCTACAGTGCCCCAATGGTAATAATGACCCCCTTATGCCTCTAACAGTAAAAGTACCCCCAAACGTCTATGGGGCTCCCATTTGTGCACCAAGCCTTAGTCTTGTTTTGTATTCCCATATATGAGGTAGTTAAATCCCCCAATATAGTTTGTAGGCAGGTAGACTTACAGGTGCCCAATAGGTAAGTATGTAGTTATAAAGGCCTCCCCAATAAGTGGGAATAAAGGTCACTAGTATGTAGTCATATAGGCCCCCTGTAGGTAAATGGGTAGGTATATAGGGCCCTTGTATGGATGTATATAAGCTCCCTGTAGGTAGATATACAGACCCCTTGTAGGTAGATAAATAGGTCCCCTGTAGGTACATATTGGGCCTCTGCAGGTAGATATATATGCCCCTGTAGTAAGATATAGTCCAACTCGTAGCAAGATTATAATGCCCATCTAATGGATAGACATATAGGCCACTGTATGGTTAGATATATGCCCCTGTAGGTAAATGATGCCCATCCTTGTAGGGAAAGGTTTGATGCCCCTTTGTATGGCAGAGTGTATGCCCTGTAGGCTAGGTCTGAGTATTTATGCCCCTGGTAGGTATCACGAGATTATCCCCTCTATAGGTAGAGATAATGTGTGGAAAATAGTACAGTATGAATATCCTGTGGTTTTGCAAAGTTTTCCCATGCTCAGAGCAAGGAGATGGTTTGCAACTTTGTAATGTAGATATTGGCAACTGTGAGTCAGAAAATCCTAAAAAAAGTGGCGAGAATAATCTCTTGAATATGGTTTTGAATTTATGAAGGCAGATGTCTTAATTTGTATGCAGAAATAAGTACTTGATACAAGCTAAGAAAATAACAGAATCTTTCATGATTTTTTAAATAACTAATTTTAATTTTATTGCATGAAATAAGTACTTGATACAATAGAATAACAGAACTTAACATTTGGTACAGAATCCTTTGTTTGCATTTACAGAGGTCAAAATTTTTGGCCAACTGCACCATACAGATCTTTTCCAAATCTTTCAGGTTTCAAGGCTGTCGCTGGGCTACATTGAGTTTCAGCTCCCTCCAAAGATTTTCGATTGGGTTCAGGTCTGGAGACTGGCCAGGCCACTCCAGGACATTGAAATGCTTCTTACGGAGTCATTCCTTAGTTTCTATGGCTGTGTGTTTCGGGTCATTGTCCTGCTGAAGACCCAGCTATGACCCATCTTCAATGCTCTTACTGAGGGAAGGAGGTTGTTGGCCAAAATGTCACGATACATGGTCCAAATCATCCTCCCTTCAATACAGTGCAGTCGTCCTGTCCCCTTTGCAGAAAATCTCCCCCAAAGTATGATGTTTCCACCCCCATGCTTCACAGTTTGGATGGTGTTCTTGGGGTTGTACTCATCCTTCTTCTTCCTCTAAACACGGCAAATGGAGTTCATACCAAAAAGTTCTTTTTTGGTTTCATCTGGCAACATGACCTTCTCCCATGCCTCCTCTGGATCATCCAGATGGTCATTGCGAACTTCTTTGAGACTGTGGTCCCAGTTCTAATCAGGTCATTGCCCAGGTCCTCCCATGTAGTTCCAGGCTGATTCCTGACCTTTCTCAGAATCATCCTTACCCAACGAAGTGAGATCTTGCTTGGAGCCTTAGACCAAACAAGGCTGACAGTCATCTTGTATTTCTTCCATTTTCTAATAATTGCGCCAACAGTTGTTGCCTTTTCACCAAGCTGCTTGCCTATTGTCCTGTAGCCTATCCCAGCCTTGTGCAGGTCTACAATTTTGTCCTTAGACTGCGATTTGGTCTAGACCATGGTGGAAAGGTTGGAGTGCGATTTACTTAATGTGTGTAGTGGTGTCTTTTATACTGGTAGCAAACTCAGACAGGTGCAATTAATACAGGTAATGAATGTAGTATTAGTAGTATTTTTTAGAATCTATCTTTCACAGTTGAAGTGTACCTAGGATAAAAATTACAGACCTCTCCATTCTTTGTAGGTGGGAAAACTTGCAAAATCGCCAGTGTATCAATTAATTATTTTCCCCACTACCCTGTAGGTAGACATATTCCTCTTTTAGGTCAATATATGCTCTGTCATGTTCTCTGGGGTCAGTAAGGATTGACACCATAAATGCCAGGTAGTTATGGATCCTATGGGCAACCGCAAGTGATGATTGTATAGCAAACCATGCTAGGGAATGGAGTCCCCTGTCTCCACTGGAGGCCGATGCACGAGCTAACCTGCGAGGAACCCCCAGGTCGCTACCTTTGATGTGGCTACTCGCAGTGACAGTCGAAGAGCAGGATGAAGAACACTGGGTACAGGCAGAGGTGACGGGTCAACAACAGGTGTTATAGTAGTCAGGTTGATAGAGTCCTGGGTAGGTAGCAAACTGGTGCAATGGCAGGTATCAGAAACGTAGGTACAGGAACATAGGTAGCAGGAACAGCAACCTGGACCCAGCGAGGTTAAATGTACACTGGAATTGTGGTCCTAGGCAGGAAGCTGACAGGCATGACAGCAGGTAACAGCAGAAACAGGTATTAGGAACATAGATAATAGAAACAGCAACCTGGACATAGCACGGTTAAATCTACACTAGAAGCTGGGTCCTAGGCAGGTAGTTGACAGGCATGATGGCAGATAACAGCAGGAAGAGGAACCAAAGGTCAGGAGTTGACACTGAAGTGGAGGCAGAAAGTTCTTTAAAACACAGGAGGTTGTAGGTCATTGGACAGATAATTGCTACACTGTGTCTTTAAGTCCAGATAAGCGAGCGCGGGAGGACATATGCAGGACACAGACAAGAATGCAGACTGGAGCAGGAGTGAGGACAGGTGAGTCCAGCAACAAGGGACACAGCAGAAAGTATGAGGACAGGGACAGAAAAAGACCCATCCACGACCACAGCACTGACCGTGGTGTGCACAAAGACAGGACCGCAGCAGGGACACGGCCATGTCAGCAGTCTGAAGCAAGGGCCGCAGCATGGACTGTGACATGCCCCCTGTAGGTAGCGTTATAGTCCCCTGTAGGTAGAGTTAGATTCCCCTTGTAGGTAAATATTTGCCCCCTTTAGGTGGGGTTATATGTCCCCTGTAAGTAGATATTTGCCCCCTGTAGGTAGAATTATATATGCCCCCTGTAGGTAGGTTTATGACCCCTGTAGGTAGAGTTATATCCCTCTGTAGGTACAGATATGCCCCCTGTAGGTAGTTATTTGGTCCCTGTAGAAAGATATTTGCCCCTGTAGTTAGTGTTATATGCCCCCTGTAGGCAGGTGTAAAAAGTAAAAAACAAAATAAAAAAATACTCCCCTCTCCATGTTCCCCCACTATGCCGCTAGCTCCAGCTTAAGTGGCATGACGTCATCAAACTACTTATTTATGCACACTTCTCCCGGGATCTTGTGGGCCTAGGAGATCCAGTATAGCAGGGGGTATGATGAAAGCCTTGCATAACGCCCCCTGCGATACTGATGTGTATATACATCTCTCATGGATAGCTGTATATACAATTGAGAAGGCAAAGACGGTAACGAACCATCCCTGCCTTCTCCCTGTATACGCAGCTGCACAGTTAGTGTGCAATTCAAAGTGAATGAACAACCGTTTCCCTTTAGAACAACATCAGCTCTTCTAGACATGCTACTTGTACACCGTTTGTTAAGGAACTTGACAGGGAGGTTGTTCCAAACATCTTGAAAAAGTAACTACAGATCTTCTTTGAATGTAGACTTGTGCCAATCCTTCTGTTCTTTATATAATCCCAGACAGACTCCATGATGTTGAGATCAGGGCTTTGAGTGGGCCTTATCATCACTCCCAGGATTCCAAAGGCAAAATGTGGTTACACCAAATATTGATTTTAATCTCAATTCTGTTCATTCACTTCGCATTTTGTTAAAAAATTGATTGATAAAAATAAACTAGTAACACTTTATGTTTGAAAGAATTCTTATTTTGCATTTTTTCCACACCTCCCTGAAACTTTTTTCACAGTACTGTATATTCTCCCCTAGAAACCATATTCATGTAGAGGATTTTTTCCACGCTATGGTATGTCAATTACTGAGAAAACAATTATTTTTTTTAGGTCAAATAGCAGGATATGGGCACCATAACAAAGATCCCTTAAAGGGGTTTTGCCAGAATCTCATTTCATACCTCCTGCAACCAGCTCTTCAGCTTTGTGAGCTCAGAAGGGGACGTGTGTGATTTGTTTGAATTGCAGATCATGTGACCCAGCAGGATGACATCACCAGGCCTTTCCTCTCTGTAGTCAAAGAAAGGTCTGTTTATGTAAAGCATTATGAATAGCTGAGAGGTAAAGTTTTTGCCTCCAGTCACAAGGGTCCTAAGTTAAAATCCCTGCAGGAACCAATCCTGGTTTTTTTTTTCTCTTTATCAATCCACAAACCTCATTGAGGTTTCTTTTTTATTTATTTGCACTGTTTGACTAATTACGAAGGAGAACAGAGGACGGGAGTAGAATGACAGCACCTGGGGTTTGAACACTCAGTAGCTGCCTGAGAAGTGATGTCTGAGCATGTCTGACCAGAACTGAGGAGCTCTCAGCCCTGGTTGTATCCATGGAGATGAGCTGTAAACAATGGATCACTAAAGGAGCAGCTAAAACAAAAATGGTGCAGAATTTTTAGTAATAATGAATGGTGAAAATGTTTGTTATTTCATTTTCAAGCTTCTCACGTCAATTTTACTTCATGGCAAAACCCCTTTAATATTAAAGACCTTCATTTAAAAACTGCATTTTGTGTTTACTTGTGTTATGTCTGTCTAATATTTAAATTAGTTTGGTGATCTGAAGCATCCAAAAGATTAAGAAATCAGGAAAGGGGCAAATACTTTTCCACACCACTGTATATAGCTTTGTGAGGAAAGATTTAATGGAACTTGAACTTAATTTATTGAGCTTACTTATTCATTTATTACGTATTCTGGGTTACGGAGTCCAGTAGACGGTCTAATCAGTGATTGACAGCCTTCCTTGTATGAGTGTGTATATAGATATAGCTGTCAGTCACTGATAACACCGCCCACCTGACTCCTTTACCCAGCATCGGTGGGGGTTTTAAATGAATAAACTCCAAGTTCAAATAGCATGTTCAGTGTGACAAGTTCCCTTTATATTTTCCTTTTCCCATAATTCTCTGCTACATACCTATTGAGGATAAGGTGACATGTCCATCAAAAGAACATGTTCTTTAAACATTCTTTTGCTTGACTTGTAATGTAAGATATAATTAATTAACACAAAGACAAATAGGAAATGTTTACTTTTCCTGTGGTTAAATTTGCATAAGGAAGCTAATTAAATTGTTGTTTTATTTACAAAACTCCGTTTGCTTTTTTGTGTTGCCCTTGCTGATTGCACCATTAATGTAGCAATCCAATTTTTCCACTTTTCAATCTTCCAGAGATCCCTAGAGATCTGTTGATTGCTTATTAGCAAAAGATGTCTGATTAGCAACACATGTTACCATTATTCGCTAGTGCAACTGAAAATTAAAATTTTTTGCGTTTGGGACCCAAAAAACCCCAGGCCCAAAAATTGAGGTAAAAAATCGGGTTTTTGTTTGTGTTTTTAATGGTTTAAAAAGGGAAATAATTTAATATCCTAAAAATAAAAAAAAAAAATGTGAACTTTCCTTCATGAAAGCAACAGGATATTTAATTTAGAGTTCAGAAGAAGACTTTCAACATAATTTGACATTCTATCTATTGACATATCTTATCCGAAAAACCTATTTTGTTTTAGATTTTGTCGTGTCCATTTAGGAAAACAAACTTTTTTAAAATTTTAAACGCCTGGGTGTCAGCATGTCAAGCATTCCCCTAAAATTACTTTGCAGCTTGATTTACAGATACAAAAATTTTTGGGATTGTTATCCATTTTCTGATCACAAATTAAATAAAAGGTTTCTAGACGGGTAATATGGGGCCAGGCAAGGGGTTTAGGGGTTTTTATTTTAAACAGAAAAATGGGGCCCCGCCCCATTTGTATTTAAAATTTGCAAAAATTACGGGTTTATTAACCCTTTATGAAAATTTGGAAACGTACGGGTCCCAATATTGGAAAATTGTGGGGGCCCAACCCAGCTTTAACCCCGGGGAAGGAAAATTAGAGCTTTTTCCATGCATTTAAACCCGTGGCTGGGGGCTCACCCCGGGCCATGGGAAATTTAAAATTTCCTTAGCTGCCGCAACCAATCGTGATCATGGTGCCCAAAGGGGGAAAGAAAAGGGGGCCCGGGAGCCCGTCCCCCGTGGGCCTTTAAACTGTGTTGAAAAGAAGGCCTTTTGTGACATCCTATGACATCCTGTGGCATCTCTACGCCCAGCCGTGCCAGGTGGGAAGTAATTTACAGTTGCCATGGAGAACATTACTGCTGTGTACTGCTCTCCATTGTAATAGTGATCTGAAGATAACTGATACAAGTCCCCTACTGGCACAAGTTAAAAATGTGAAACAGTACAAAAAAAGTAAAACACAAACACAAAAAATAAAATAAACACACCTACCCCACCATTTTCCCCTTTGCACATGCCAATCACCCCCAAAAAATTAATAAGTACGTATATTTGGTATTACTGCGTGTGTAACAACCTACCCTATAAATCTTTCATGTTATTTAACCCATACTTGAACGTGAAATTTTAAAAAAAAAACTGCCCCACAAAATTTGGGCAAATTTCCCGTTCACCCCGCAGAAACATAAAGGGGAAAAGAAAAGCGATCAAAAAAGTAAAAGGGGGACCAATAAAAAATGCGTTTCGAAAAAAAAAAAAATATACATTTGTTATCTTTCTAATCTAAAAAACCCACAGAGTAAAAACTTACTTTATACCACGTATATTTTCAAAAGTATTTTAAAAAAAAAAAAAATAACAATTAGCTTTGGGCGGGTATTTTTTTTCCCCTTTGGTTTCCAAAAAAAGGGTAAACAAAAAGCCTTTTTCTTTTGAAAATATCCCAAATTTAAAAAATGTCAACAAACCCCACAAAAAACAACCCCTTTGGGATAGAAAAAACAAAAAGGGTTATGGCTCTTAGCCCTGCTTCAAATTCCAAAAACGTTTTTTTTCCCTTTTTGGAAAAAACATGTTTTTTTTTGGAAAAAAAGAAAAAAAACCCATAAAAAAAAAAATACAAATTGGGTATCGCTGTTTTCATGTCAAACCTGCTGAGAAAAGCAGAAATGTTATTTTATCCCCGCAAAAGGCCTGCTGTAAAAAATAAAAATAAAAAAACACTACCAGGATTGCTGTTTTTTGTTTAAAACACCTCAAAAAAACCAAAATTCAAATTGTTAATAAAACCTTTAAATAAGGTCAATTTAAAAAACGCCCAACTCTTCCTCAAAAAAAAACCCAAAAAATTTTACAAAACTATGACGACATAAAAAACACTTTTTTTTTATAAACGAAATTTCTATTGTGAAAAAGGGTAAAAAAAACAAAAAAAACTGTATTTAAAAATTTATATAATTGGGGACTATATTTGAAACCCCAAATCCCAATATGAATGAATCGCCACCCCCAAGCCAAAAAAAATAACGTCAAGGAAATGCCCTAACCGATCACGGGAAAAGATTTTAATATTAACTTTTAATAAATATGTTAAAATTAGTGACAAATTCCATAAATCACTTCAGGTTAGAAAACAAATCCGCAGGAAGGCAGTTACGGAGGGGCAGGGCACAGGAAAGAAAAAAATGTGACTATTCCTGTTCCTCCACACTACACCTCCAACCAAAAAATTTTAGTCCTGATAATAACGGTCCCACCAGGAACCTAGAACTAGTGAGCTTGACCAACAATACACAATAGTGAACCCAAATCCGACGCGTTTTCTTACCTTGTGTAAATATCAGGAATTCATCATAGGAATTACTGAGAAAAGAACAAAAATATGTATATACTTATAAATACTGGCAAACACTGGTACCAATCAACCAAAACAGTACTAGTGCCACAGCCATAGGTTCTTATCGTTTCCTCCGATAGAAGTCACTAACATACTGGGTCCCATCTACTAACTATTTATGTGCACACACATAAATCAAGATACTATAAAAAACAGCAGTGGCCATTCAAGTATCCAATTTGGTCTTTCACATTGGGGGACTTAAATGGGGGAAAGGGGCTCAAAGTAAATAGTTGAGTCTCATTTCTAGGGGTAAAACCTGATTATGAAAGTGTTTTTTGTGGTTTATAAATGGTAAATTAAAATCCGGCCCACCTATGTGTTTTAAAAATCTCCAAAAAAATGGGAATCCACAAGAGAACAAGAGTGACTTTATCACTAATTTACTATTTTGCCAAGCAAATTAAACCTTAGTTTTTCTCTATAAAACACTAAAACTAAATTTTATTATGAAACACTTTTAAACCCTAACACACTATTTAAAAACCGGTTTTTCAACCTCTCAAATTTCCCTTTCAAATTTGAAGAACAACTCCTTTCTATATCAATCTGGTGGGAAACACCTTTAACAGAAACCTTAATATACAGTAATTTACAACCCATAAGGGTTTCCCCAAAAAAACCCACTTTGGGCAATCATCCCTAATCCAATGGACATAAAAAAATATAAGGTCCCTTTTTAACCCCCGCACGGGGGGACCAGTATAGAAAAGGGGAAAATCACAATTTAAAAGTCAAATGGCGACCTCCCCAAAATTTTTCACCCAGCTAAACGGGCTTCATCGGGGGTTTACAGGAAATCTGGGCGCATTACGGAAATTTTAGGTGCATTATTGAAACCAAACCATGAATAAAGGCAAAAAAGGTTTATAGATACCCGGGAAAAAAGGGAAAAAAGTTATGAAATAGTTTTTCAGCGAATAAAAAATTAGGGAATTTAATTTTGGGTTTGGGAGGACCACAGGTCCAAGCAAGACCGGGGGAATTAAAGGGTAAAAGCGGAAAAAAATAAAATTTAAAATTTAATGTAGTCAAAATTAACTTTTTAAAAATCTAACAAAAATCATTGTCATGGATCACTCCGCGATCCCTGCCATGGACCGCCAGCGTGTCGTCCCTTCCTGGTACTTGCCTGCCCCCTGTTGCTTCCGGGGGCCTGTTTGTGCACTGCACCCCAGGGCCCCCGCGGGGGGGCGGGGAGCTTCCTCCCCTTTTAAAGGGTTTTCCCGGTCCTGTGCACCTTCCTTTTGGGACCTATGGCCCCTGCCCTAAAAAGGGGAATTTCCCGCCTTTGCTCGGGGTAAAAGTCCATTGTGCATTGCATTGTTTGCTGCATTGCATTGCTTTTTTCCCTTTTAAAGCTGAGTCCATCTTGAGCTCCTGCCTGTGTCCTGGACTTAACCCCTGAATCCCTGGTCCAGTTCCTGTGTTCCCCCTCAGAACCCTTTACCTTTTTTTTGTCGCCCTTTTGCTTCCTGTTTTTTGTGCATCCTGTCGTGATCCCCGTCCGATCCCTTCCCGTGCCTGCTTTTGTATCCGCCGGGGGTCTCCTGTTCTGTACCTTTCTTTATCCTGTGTTGTAAACCTGCTTTTTTTTCCCGCGGACGTGTACATTTTAAACCGCAAAATGGTTTTTTTTATGTTCCTGTCTACCCCCGCCTTTTTTTTCCTGTCCTGCAACCTCGGCTGTCACCGGGAGGTAGCCCCTTTAGGGGGAGCGACCTGGGGGGCCCCCAGCTAAATCCTTTCCCCCTTTGCCGGGAGGGTCCGGTGAAGACCGGGGGCTCCTTAACCCGCTCCCTGCGTGGAAACCCCAAAAACCCATCTCGCCTGCCCGGGGGATCACAGTGGGTCCACACCCAGATGTCAGCGGGCGGTGCTTTCGCGACGTTTTGGGTTTTCGCCGCACCGATACAGAATGGTGACCATGGGTCCCGCCCTTGGGGGACCTTTTCTACGTTTTTTTTTGCTGCGTCCCCTTCAGGGCTATGTCTGTCCCGGGCCGCTGGCTCAAGGTTTGCCCAGAGTGTCCCCGTTTGTCCCTTTTCTCATGGTTTCCCCCCAGAGTGCTGTCTGTCCGCGGCCCCAAAGGGTTTGCCCCGAGTGTCTTTCGTCCCTGGCTCATGGGTTCCCCCGATTCCCCTGGTGGGTGGCTCATGGTTCGCCCAATTCCCGTCTGTTCCCGTTTCCCCTACTCAATGGCCCCGGCCCCAGCGTCCGCTGCCTATCCATTTCCACCCAAGTGCCCCCTGCCTAGCTCATGGTCCAAACCCAGACATCCATTGCCTACTCATGGTTTCCCCCCAGAGGGGGGGTCTGTTTTCCTACTCATGGTCCAAACCCGAGCGCTTTTTGCCTAGCTCCCCGGGCCCGCCCAGAGCGTCAGGGTTTCCTACTTTAAGGTTTCCCCCCAAGCGTCTGTTGCCTAGCTCATGGTCCAGCCCAGACGTCTGTTTTCCTTTGCTCATGGGCCCCGGGCCCCTAGCGTCCGTTGCCTGACTCATGGTCCCGCCCAGACGCCGTTGCCTACTCATTATCCCGCCCCGAGCGCCGTTGCCTAGCTCAGGTCCCCGCCCCAAAACGGGGGGTTTCCAAGGGTCATGGGGCCCGCCAGAAAACCCCCCGTTGCCCTAGCCATTGGGCCCCCCAGAGCGGGCCGTTTCCTTTTTCCCTGGTCCCGCCCAAAGCGTCCGTTTTTCCCCCAGCTCATGGTCCCGCCCAAAAGCGCCCCCTTGCCTAGGGGTTTATGGTTCCCCCCCAGAGCGCCCGTTTTCCTAGCTCATGGTCCCGCCCAAGCGCCCGTTGCCTACTCATGGTCCCCCCCCAGAGCGCCCGTTGCCTAAACTCATGGTCCCGGGCCCCGACGCCCGTTGCCTACCAAGGTTTCCCCCCAACGCCCGTTGCCTAGCCCTGGTCCCCCCCCGAGCGCCCGTTGCCTAGCTCATGGTCCCGCCCCGAGCGCCCGTTTCCTAGCTCATGGGGCCCCCCAGGGGGCGCCCGTTTTCCTACTCATGGTCCCGCCCAGAGCGCCCGTATGCCTTTGCTTATGGGCCCGCCCAAACCCCCGTTTTCCTAGCCCCTTTTCCCCGCCCAGAGCGTCCGTTGCCCACTCATTTCCCGCTTTAAGCCCTCCCCTTTCCTAGCTCATGTTTTTCCCCCCAAGCGTCCCCTTTTCCTATCTCATGGCCCGCCAGAGCGTCCGTTGCCTAGCCATGGTCCCCCCCAAGCGTCCGTTGCCTAGCTCAGGTCCTGCCCAGAGCGTCCTTGCCTAGCCCCATGGGGCCCGCCCCGAGCGTCCGTTGCCTAACTCATGGGCCGCCCAGAGCGGGCCGGGTTTCCTAAACTCATGGTTTCCCCCCCAAAAGGGATTTCCCCCGGGGGTCATTGCTAAGGCTTAACAATCGACTTGAGGCCTTTAACAACTGGCTTTAAAAAACCGACGGAGTCCGCGGAGTCGAAATTTCAAAATCTTTTCAACTGACTTGACTGGGGGCCTTAACAAACCCGGGTTTAATAGACTTTTTTTTTTTTTTTTGGTTTCGACTTCACAACGCAGTAAATTTTTGATCCCCCAGTGAAGGTAAAAGGGCCCCCGTAAATTTTTAAAGCCCCCCCCGTATGTGGTTATAACTTTATATATCTCCCAGTAGGTAGGTTTTGTTTGTTTATATGTCCCCCAGCAGGGATATAGGCCGGGTTTTGGTCCCCAAACAGGTATATAGGCAGGTTTAGGTCCCCCCCGCAGGTATATAGATAGCCCTTATAGGCCCCACGGGACTTGTATAATTTTGGTAGCTTATAGGCCTCACAGCACATTGTAGGGAATTATAGCTCCTCCCCGCACTAAAATTTTAAATAAAATAGCCCCCCGACCGGCACATATAACAAAAGATCAAAGACCCCCCCCCTGCAACCCTATAACAGTAGATAAAACCCCCCTTTCCCCGCACATATAAAAAAAGATAATAGCCCCCTCCCCCGCACATATAACCCAAAAGATAAAAGCCCCCCCCCCCCCCCACATAAAACTTTGATAATAGCCCCCCTCCCTGCACATTAACAAAGATAAAAAGCTTTCCCCCCCACAAAATAACAAAAAATTTAAAAGCCCCCCTCCCTGCACATTAACAAAATAATACCCCCCTCCCCCGCAAAATTTTAACAATAGATTAACAGCCCCCCCCCCTTCCCAAATAACAGTAAAATAATACCCCCCCCCCTGCCCCATATAACAAATGATAATACCCCCCTCCCTGCACCCTATAACAATAATAATAGTTCCCCCCCGCACATATAACAATAGATAATAGCCCCCCTCCCTGCACAAAAATAACATTTAAAAATAGGCCCCCCCCCCCTGCACATATAACAATAGATTTAAAACATCCCTCCCGCACAAAAATAACAGTAATAATATTCCCCCCCTCCCTTCAAAATATAAAAAATAGATAATAGCCCCCCCCCCTGCACAAATAACAGTAATAATAGCCCCCCCCCTGCACATATTAAAAATAGAAATGCTCCCCCGCACTTTTAACAATAATAATCCCCCCCCTGCACATATAACAATAGATAATAGCCCCCCTCCCTGCACATATAACAATAGAAAAATAGCCCCCTCCCTGCACATATAACAATTAAAAACACCCCCCCCCGCACATAAAACAAAAAGGGTTTTAAAAGCCCCCCCCCCCCACACATATAAAAATAGATAACACCACCCTCCCTCACCCTATAACAAAGATAACCCCCCCTCCCTGCAAAATAAAACAGTAATAAAAAAAACCCCCAGCAGAATAGCGCAAATTTAAAAATAAAACCCTTACAGCACTTTCCTGACCTCGCTCCCTGCCGCTTGCCCTGTCGGTGTCCCGGGCTTTTTTTCAAAACGGCGTGACGGCACCAGGCCCGCGCGGGCAGCGTGATGACGCGCACTGGGCCCCCTGGGCTGGGCACAACCCCGCCCCGCGGCCACAATTACTCCCGGAGCCTCTTCTCCGCGAAGCATCTAACTGTATGGGGCTCCGCGGACGCACATACGTTTAGTTTCCCCCCACCGCTGCCCCTCGCCAAGGTCCTAAGCCCCCTAAGCCATAGCTTAGCGACCCGGTAGCGGCTTAGGGCCCTAACCCATCGGGGGCGGGGGCTAAAAGCGGGGGCGCTGGGGGCTAGCCCAGAGCTTCCCTTTGCCTAGCTCATGGGCCCGGGCCCAACGTCCGTGCCTACTCAATTCCCCGCCCAGAGCGTCCGGTTTCCCAGCTCCAAAGGTCCTGCGCAGAGCGTCCGTACCCCTTTTTTTTGCTTTCCCCCCTGAAATCCCCTCCCTTTTTTTGCCCCTTTCCTTGTTTGGTTTCCTCCCCGGGACCTCCTTATCAAAGGTTTTTTCCCCATACTGGCATTTTTCAGCCGGGAAATTTTTTTTTGGGTTGCCCCCGTAGAAATTAGGGCCCCCGAACCCAAATGGAAAAGCTATTTCTGTGGGTTTTGGGGGGGGAGGGGGGGCTTTGAGGGGGGGGTAAATGTTACGGGTCACGCCACGTCCCCTGCCATGGTCGCCAGCGTTTTTCGGGGCCCTTTCCCGGTACCTTTCCTGGGCCTGTTTTTTCCTGGGGTCCGTTTGGGGCACTGCGCCTCCTAGGGCGTGCGCGTTTTTCAGCTTACTGCCCTTTTTAGGTTTTCCCGTCCCTTTCACCTTCCTCTTGACCATAACCCCCCGTCAAAAAGAAAGGGGTTCCTGCCCTTTTCCCCTGGGTCAGTCCTTGTGCATTGCTTGCTTTTTGCGGGTTTTATGCCCAGTCCATCTTAAGCTCCTTCCTGTGTCTCTGGCCCCAAACCCCCTGAGATGCTGGTCCCGTTCCTGTGTTCTAACAGAGTTTTCCCGACCATTTGTTTGACCCTCTTCTGCTGTCCTGTGGTTTTGCTTATCCGCCATTATCCCCCTGGGCCTGCTGTGTATCCTTTCCGTGTCTCCTGTTCTGTACCTGCTTTTTTCCTGATGTTGTATTTCCCGCTTTTTTTTTTTGGGGGGGGGGGCCCTGGGACATTTAAACCTGCCTCTTTTTGTTTTTCTTTTTCTTTTTTTACCCCCGGGCCCGTGTTTCCTATCCTGCACTTCCCGGGTGTCCCCCCGCAGGGAGCCACGTCAGGGGTAGCAAACCGGGGGCCCCGCACTAATCCGTCCCGGGTTTTTCGGGGTCCCGGGAAGACCGGGGGGCCCCTTTTAAAATCCGCTCCCTGGCGTGGGCTCCCCAAAACCATCTCACTTTCGGGGATCAAAAGTGGATCCACACCCGATGGCCAAACGATCACGCTTCGGCTACGTTTGGTTGTCCCCCGCACCATTACAATCATCAGTGGGTTATTTAATGTAAAATTAGTTTTAGATTTTTTTTAAATTTTTTTAAATACATTTTTACGGAGATATTTTTTATTTTTTTTGGGATTTTTTTATTTTTTTTATATTTTTTTATATGTAAAAAATTTTTTTTTTTAATTTAAAATAATTTAATTTTATTAGTTTGAAAAATTTATCAGAAATTATTTTATTAATTTTAAGGTGTAAGTTGAGAAATTGGCAAATTTTTTTTAAAACCTTTAATGGCAAATCTTAGCTTTCCTTCGACTCCTCGGGCTCACAGGGGACCACATTAACTTTAGGTTTGGTGTTCCGAGCTTTAAGGGCGCCTATTTTGCCGAACCTCATTCAAATATGTGTCTAATATTACGAGTGTGGAGCAACAGGCCTCCATAACAGCCCCAGATCACCCCTTCATATTAGGCGCATTCGAAAGTGTCGAGTCTTATGAACAATGCGTCTACCATATATACGTTAGGCGCATTAGACATCGAAGCCAACTCAGTTAGGTGCCCTTTCATATATGTTGCCCATAATGTGTTTTTTTGGTGCGTTTTTGATGCGTTTTTTTGTTCAGAAATGTACAGAATTAATTGCTGTGCCTTTTTGCATAAAAAATGCAGCTGCATGTGAAAGCACCCTTACTCACCAGTGTAGACCACATAAAGGAGCTGGATCAGGGCAGTGCTTACATAACCATAGGTACATTTAACTGCATTCCGTTAACTGCGGTCCCAAGTTGCGGTACCAAACTCCTAAGTAACATGCAGATCCGCAGGTTTCTGCGCTCTGTCAGCACAGTTTCTGGCACATGACGTCACCGTCACTGTTACCGACCCGCATACTAAAATCATCGTGTCATTTATACCTTACGACAAACATTGTAAAAATGAAGCCCAAAAAATAGTGGCGTAATCGGATCCCTCTCCCTCCCCCTATTTTCATTTGGGACAGATAAGGTTATTTAGACTTAACTACTTTAAATTGGGCTTTTTGTAGGGGATTCCCAGGGTAAGACATGCAGGGTCGCCCTTTTTGGGATGGATACTTCATCAGGGGAAAGTTTATAGGATATGTGAGCATAGATATTGCCAAACAAACTCTGTTAAGTTATTCAAATCACCCTGAGCTGATCCTGCATGGTGTGTGAAAACCTGGAATGGGATAACCCAGGTACATGAAGACTGTTGGTGAGTTATTTCTAATCTTTTATAGATTATTCAGTGGCTTTATTGTATACAATTTTAAGTAAATAATTAAAAGTTATTAGTTATAGTAGCGTTAGTACTTTCTGTGAATTGGTATGTATTCTTTTTTTTGAAGATTTCTGGCTGTGATTTCCAATATGCAGTGTGACTGTCACGGCACACGTTGTTGCCGTGCAGGAGCAAGGTGCTACAGGGGTTAATCCCCTCCGTCGTAAGTGAGGAAGCCTGCTGAGGGTGTGTCGTTTCAGACCAATAGAGGAGCCCAAAGGCCCGCACCAACCCAGCTGCTGGGGCGGTGTCCGGGGGGCCTCATTTAAACTTGCTCATTTTTGTATTATTTTGCCTGTGAGAGGTTACCCTTCTGTTTCTCCGGGTTTTCCCCTATTTGCTTGTTTGCTCTGTTACCCTGACTCGGCTTGCTTCCTGACCTGTTCTCGTCCTCTGATTCGTATGCGTTACCCCTGGTTTTTTTACCCTTTGGGTTTTTCTTTGGTTTCCCATTTGTGGCTTTGGCGTACCTGTACGTTATCACCCGGACTGTTTTACTTCACTTTCCCTGACGGCCCCGCACGTAGTGGTAGGGATGTCGTCCGTTTGGGGTCGCCTTTTGGGGGGAGCATCAAGTTGGCGGGGGCAGGGGGCTGGGTGGCGTCAGGGGGGCCCCCCCCGCACCTCCCCCTGACGTGACATTTTTACAGGCCATACATTACTGCTCTCCAAGCACCCCCTGGACCCAATGACGATGCTGGTAGAGCAATGCATGGATTACCCATTAGCCAAGATCGGGGGTTAAGGGTGCAGCACAGGAGACCTCCTGGGTACCCCCCCCAGGGAATTTTGGGGTTCTCCGACACGCCACTCCCCTGTTGTGGAACCCCCATCCCTTAAATGATAGATTTTCAGGTGACAAAAAGGGATTTTGTCTTTCAAGGAAGGCTGTTTTATTTGTATTTTTTTGACCCGGCCACGTCTTCTGGTAATGAGGAACAGAGAGTGGGAATTGTCATGCACACTCCAAGGGTGCCCCAGGGTGGGCATTTTCCACTACTCCCAGAGGCACCCGAAAAAAATTGTCTCGTCGACAAATTTTTTTGTCCCCTTGGGGCTCCTCTTGACGATCCTGTAGGGAGGCGGTGGGGTGAGACCCCAACCCCCACCTTGAGGCAGGGGGAAGCGGACGGTAGAGGTTTATGCTTCAAATTTTTTGCCGCTGGGGTGTTCCCTCAGGGGGAAAAGACCCAGCCCTCAGGTGCCAGTTCGATGGGGATTGGCAGAACATGTTAAGGACTTGTTGGGGCTTATCCCACCCCGGGCACTTGGTTGGGCGATTGCCTTGGCGGTGCGGTAGGGGGGCAGGGTTTAGGGGGAGAGACGGGAACTGACCCCTTTCTCCATTGCCCCGCTAACACCTCTTCCCCCTTTTTTGCTTTTCCCCCCCCCGAACCTGCTTGCAGACTATACCCCCGGGAGGGGGGCCTATGCAGGGAGGGGGGGTTTCTGCGGGGGCTGCCCCGTGACCGCAGGACCCCCCCCGTCGACCCAGGGTCTGGGCGGGGAAGGACACTCTTTTAAAACGAAGAAAAAAAACCTATGCCGTGATAAAAAACACTAACGCGTTTCGGGGAAAAAAACCA